>JAMKCH010011746.1:0-158085 GCA_023653785.1 Ophioderma brevispina | reverse complement strand
GTGTTGAAAAGCACACATGATGTCCCTTGTCTGGTTACAAAGGATACTCAATTAAGGTATAGTTTTTTTACTACCCATGTGACGTATAGTTTTTTTTATGAATTATATGCGGGGTAAAACTGTAAATGGTAAAAAAAAGTCCATTTTTGGTTTGTACATGAGGTCGAAAAAATTAAAAGTTGCTCCAATTTTGTTTTGTAAAATGTGGTTCAAATTGTTGGTTTATAGCTCATAGAATCAATATAGGATGGTTTTGACTATCTTTATTGTGTCTAGGTTTTAACCAAAACTGGCGATAAATGTCAACAGCTATCAACAGCCTATTGGCAGCTATTGGATTCGTATTGACCTGTGACTTTTGTTTGGATAATGTGGAAAACTAAGCATAACCAGATAAGTGCAAACATTCCTTAGTTTCAATTCTTTAAGCTAGGGAAACATTTGCACCACATATTAATTGAATCAAAGCAACTTTTAACTTTGACCCTCATGTATACATACACTAAAGTTCGACTTTATTTAACACCATTTTTACAGTTTTACCTCATAACTCCGGAACTAAAAGCCATAGATAGTGTAAACAAACCTATAACCATTTTGCGGAATCCTCCTGTGACCAGACAAACACATGTGTGCTTTTTAACACAATTCAGAACATCTTAATTTTTGAACCCTGTACCACCTTGAATCCCAAGCTGGGGGTCCATTAAGGGGGGTTGTCCAGTGCTTCCATCAATTTATGGATTATCAATGCCTAGTACTTGTGTGCAAAATTCACATTTTACATCCGGAAGCGCACCCTCTTACACTACAGCCCCCTGCATTCCGGTGTATGCCTCTAGTTTAACTCTCTGGTGCAACACTGACACTGTATATGGTTTTAACCAAACCCCTTGCAGATACACAAAATGTAACATACAATACAATACATACCATACAAACGGCATTTGATATTGCGCCTTCTCAAAACAAGGTCACAAGCGCTTTACAAAATAGAGAGTAATACTATTTAGGATTAGCCTAAAACATCGTAATACAACAGGTATAGTACTTAACTATCAAAACTATAAAAATAAAAACACTAACAGCTGCACAATTAATAATATCATGTGAGAGGCAATAACACAAAAACTAATTTAAGCACAACGATCAACTCTTAGGAATAACATGAAATTTTAGAGCTTTCTTTAACAGTAACAATGTACTTGGAGTGGCGAACAGAGATAGGCAAAGAGTTTCCATAGGCTAGGGCCCGCATTGCTGAACAAGGCCCTGTCACCCACTGACCTTTTTGTGGCAGGGAAACAGTGAGGACGTCTTTGTCATCGGCAGATCGCAATCCTGGCCTGCCACTTAATATACAAAGAGAGGTATTCCGACAAGTAGTGTCATGCGAATTGTTGTCCGGAAATGCCCTTGTAAGTAAGAATGCCTAAGCTTAAGACAATGCGCTCACTTATTGGTAGCCAATGGAGCTCTTTAAGGATTGGTGTGGCTGTTGTCCTTTCTATCGGATCTGAACACCAGCCTGGCCTGCTCTAATTCTGCCCAAATCTGTGAAGTTTATCTTCCGATCATCGTGGCCGACATTCCATACAAAAGTTGAATTCATAGTCAAATGCGAGAATTAAAATGCAGTGTACGCGCACGAGATTGATGACAACTCTCACCTGGTTATAACGCGGCTCGGATCCGCGTAAATATTGCAGGTGGAAGTTAACAGACTTAACTGATGACCTTTACATGTTCATGCTATCATAGACATTGTCTGATCACACACGACACCAAGGTTCTAATTGGCCCGAGGACTGGGGAACATCCACTTGATCCCGACCCACCCTGAGGTAATATCTTTTGAGGCGACTTGTGTAATAGGATGAACATGGGATGAAAAACTTCTCGTCTTTTCATCAATTCAATTTTAGTTGGTTACAGTGCATCCACTCACTGATCGTTTCATCACCTTCAAAAGAGACGAGTCTTTTGACAGCATGTTTGGTGCATCACCATCATCTATAGATCAATGTCAATTAGCTGCCATCATCAGCATACATGTGGTAAGCGAATATTTTGCTTCCGATGATTGTCAATAGAGCTGCAACATCAGCAGCTCATTGGTACGCCATATTGTGCTTCCCGGATGATTGATGCGATGCAGTATGTGTACATTATGACAAAGAGAGGCCCGACCCATCAGACAACCCTGAGGAAGACCGAACGGGAGATGATGCTTGTTGCAAATTGCTCCCCATGCGCACACGAAAGAGCGGTTCTTCTGCAGGTAAGACCGACTCCACTGTAGGCCGTACCCTTGATTTTGAAGTATCATGTAACCTATCCAAAGAATGGCATATCACCAGTATCAAAAGCTGCAGAAGATCTAGCAGCACAAATAGAACTGCCCTTACTGTTGTGAATTGCATTGAGGAAATCGGTCTTAAGAATACGGCAGTTTCCTCCCTCGCCATCTCAACTCGTGCTTAGGCTGCACCCCATTGAACCTTTACACGCTGTCTTACTATAGTCTGAAATTGCGTGGCCGGTTCAATAGATGCGCTACTCCGCAAGATGGCCGTTTTCCGTGCTGTGGGTCGTTCTTTGTAACGCTGACCGAAACTTCTCATTTAAGTCAATTGAGACAAGATGATCCTTTAATACTGTGCACCTCACTATTTTCTCTCATACCTTAGACACTCAGCTAATATTTGACACAGGGCATAGTTTTTTACGCACCTCTTTTGTCTAGTGAACGGGCTTGTTGAGACTGTGGTGCTCACGGCAGCTTCCGGGAGCTTAGCTGGGAAAATACCAGTGCGGATAGACTTGTTTAATGATCAGTGTTAATGCCTCAGCCAGAGTTGCAACATTCTCCTTAAGTAACCACCAATGGAATGGCTGTCTAAGGAACATTGATTCGCTTTTGTGATGGAAAAGGGGCTTTTTTGCCATACACCTCTGGTTACTTCTTCAAATTGACTGGGATTTAAACCATGTATTGGAACGTGTCCTCATCAAGTATTGTCCCTCTTGTGATCCTTCATTGTTGCGAGTTGGACTGGATAATTACAGTCCCGTCCTGAATTTTTGTATACCTTTCGCTGAAACACCTGGCAACTGAGCTACTTAGTTCCATTAAGCTGAATTACAGTTAGGAAGTTTAGTTTTGTTTTGCGGGGTTCAGAATGCTTATTCAGACGTGGCAAACATCGGTTTTGTTGTTAGATTTTCTAATTGTTCTCTGTCATAAACCTCCTTAGCATGATGAACTGGAGGATTACCAGCAACTCGCTGATTGTACAGTTGTAGCATCCAGATCGACACTAGTTCTAGTTTTTACCCATTTTTCTCTCATAAACAAACGTCTACGGTCACGTTCTTGCATTCAATCATTTCTTGGATTAAAACCAAGGTGATCGTGGTCTTAATAATGCGGGAACGCTTTTGAGGAGGTGCATGGGATTCGAGTACACTAATAAAGACTCCTCCAAATTTACCAATCACCTTCAATCAACTGAGCCCTCACGAAGGTCAGTGACTGCCAATCATGGATGAAATTGTCCATTTGAGCAAAGAGTCCCTTGTCCAATATTCATTCTTATATGATGCGAATGGTGCACAAGTTCCATGAGTGGTGATTTCCTGGCTGCTAAGCGTCAATTAATCAAACGATGATCAGATCCTAGCCCCCAGGGCAAGAGGCACCACCAGCACTAATCCATCTTCAAGACGAGATAATCAGGTCCAGAGTGTTACCATCTTTATGGGTAGGGCCATAGATATGCTGATGAAACCATTAGCAGCCAGATTCTCCATAAAAATGAATCGACTCCGGGTTTGCGGGGAGGTCGACATGTACGTTGAAATCACCCAGCAATATCGTTTTAGCGGGAACAAAGCATCCCATTAAGGAAAGTATCAAACGCATTTAAGAATTGACTTATTTTGAGACCATTTTCCCTGAAAGGTGGTGGACGATATACACAGGGATGAATCTAACACTAGTTTTGTTCATTACCACACAAGCATGCCAAAAGAAGGTGTTTTAATGCCTGTGGGTGTACTTTGAATGATTTCGGCAAGTTTTGTGGATTATCTCCATACCACCATGGCGTCAATCAGACTTCCCTGGGAAAGTGCGGAAGGAATATTCCATCAGGCAGCCTCGCAGCAATGACCATAGGATCGCTTTTCAGCCAACCAGGTTTCATTTATCACAAAAATGTCCATCATCATTCTCAATAATGGCATCATAAATAGAGACCGGCTTTTTACCCGGACAGAACGGGCATGCCATAGACGGATGTTGAGAAAATTTCATTATGTTTAGGAATGTCACGGATGTTTCTGGAGTTCCGTGTTGTGACTGCCAGTCATGATGGATCATGTTGTTTTTAGACAATGGCTGGACTAGCTATGTGCTGTCGGGGGGGGTCCTGTATGCGTAAATTAGTATTATATTATCAATGTTGGCCCGGCGAATGTGGAATGGTAAGGGTTACGATCATCCCTGTTTGAATGTTTGGTGACGGGACGTCACTCCTGGCATGATTCTACGTTTTCATGTGCTTCCCTCCCCGATGGCTCTCTCTGTCTTAATGATTTTTTCATAATTCTATCCCAAAACTACAATTACAGAAACCACAATAAAGACTTAAATTACATTTCTTAAATACAAATTAACAGATAGTTATATACAAAGAATACAAATTAAAGATAGCTTATACAAGAGTGCTGGTAAAAAGGATCAGAGCTGTGTTTCGTCAGCTATAGAATTAAATTAGCAATTTCTTAATACAATTACATATAGTTACTGATACAAAGAATAACAAATGACAGCTTAGCTTTACAAGAAGTGCTGGTAAAGAGGATCAGAGCTGTGTTTCAGTCACAGGTCAAGGTCCCGAACACGTCAAATGCCAGGCCTTCAAAAAGACCCAAGTAAAATGGCATAGACAGCTGATCAAATATCACATTGGCAAATATTAAAAATTTAAACCTTAAGAGCAATATAAAAAAGCAAATTTACGTGGCATAGCCAGCATTTATAGGAATATAACCTAAACCGAAGATAAACTGCCGGATATGCTGTACGCAGGGCCGCGACGAGGATGCTTTTGCTATAAGGATAATGATGGTGACACCACTATAGACAGAAAATTCAAGAAACAAAAAAATGTTCATGCCAATCCATAGACCCAACCATCAATAGACAAATGGATGGGTTCCATGAACTTCCCAGCATAGATGCGCACCTACCCTACGACATGGGCAGTGGCGCGTGCCAGATTTCCTTTTTCGGAGGGAGAGAGAAGAATGAGTGAAAAGTGAAATTCGGGGGGGGACATGAAATTCTGGGGGGGGGAATATATAAAAATTGGAGATTTTTAACCAACTTGGTGGCCCAATCGGCTGTTTTTTTTTGAACAAACTTTGGTGATTTTTTTTATCAAAAATTTGGAGATCGCTGATTTACCAAAAAATCATTCATTTTTCTTTCGGTCGGAGGGAGGGGGAACTGGGGGGGGAAAGAAAACAATTTGGGGGAAAATGCAAATCCCCCCTCCTGGGCGCCGCCCCTCCGGACATGGGTATAGTAGAATGTTATAAGGTAGTTGTTGCTTGCACGCTCATATAATATACCCCTGTTTGCCATGTTTGCGCCCTTGTGAAAATAATGTCCAAATGTTGACCTTTTTACTCTTTTTATACGACTAAGACCCAAGGGAACATCCAAGGGGAGTATCCACGGATCATGAAAGTTACAGGTAGTGATGGTGGTCTGTGCTTTACAGCCAAGTTGGCGTTGTGTGATAACTATTTTAAAGAAACTTGGCCACTTTTATACCCGAATGAACAAAAATAAACAGAAGGTTCCAATGCACATACATATACCCCTAGAAAGACGTGGTGTTCCCTGTTGAATGAAGCGTGTTATTTCCCCTAATAGCTTGCGTGAAATTGTTCAATTATGTGTTTTTCTCACAGTAGTTTCAATCAACAAAATCACCCTGTGTGATACAACAAACACACAACTGCTCAAGAACACGAAGAGAACACAAAATGACGCATCATGCTCGGGCAGGGTTCTACCTCTTGCTTGCAGTTGGATATCCATTAATGATACAAGGATTTGGTTCCCCTACCAGTTTTAAACGATCACCTAAAGAATGTTCCAGACACAATGAAAGCAGATATCCTTTGGCAAACTTCATGCTGATATGGATGTGTGTTTGCAACTTTAGGCCTATGACTTATTTCTAGTACAAACATTTCATGTGAGCCACCGAATGTATACAAAACCCCCTTGATCTATGGGGCATTTGTTTTGAACTCATTATTTAAAAAGTTTGTTGCATTGCACAGTATAGATGGCCAATCAAATACTTTTACACTCTTGGGAGGTAGATAAGCCTACTTGTTACTTACACATGGACTTAATTTCACATTGGACACAGCAGTTTATGAATGCGAGAGGTCTGTGAAGGTACAGTGGCAACATATGAGATTTTTCTCAAAAGATGTGTGCTGTGCATGCTATGTTAGTACAATTCTCGCAAGTCCCATTTTTGACTGTCAACAGCTGATATGCAGCCATACAGTCACATTGGATCAAGAGGGTCTACGCGTCCATCCCACAATGCACTGGTTTTGGGAAATTTCACTTCAATAAGGTCATGTGATCCCACAAAAACATCCTATTTAAACACAATAAACACCTGATGTTCACATCAATTTAGCCACAAGGTGTGGTACTTCGGGATTTTAATAATAATAGGACTTTAACAACTGACAAATTACTAGACAGAAACAATGCAACTTAGGAGGAAGAAGCTAAACGCGCCCATATTGCACACATTCAACACCATTATATGAGACACACAACCGATATGAAGTGCAAGCTTTCATGGTTCCTGTGCCCATTCAAAGTAAACCATGGAGAGAGGGGTATTCAGGTTTACTCCCCCCCCCCCCCCCCCCCCCAATAATCTGATATAAAATTAAATCCCAAATTGAGTCTTGAAATTAAATCCCAACATGGTCCCACTGAGATTAGAACCGAGACCCCTTTGATCCAGAGGTAAGCTGCTAACCGCTAGAACCCGCCACATCTCTTTTTGCATGATCATAAAATATCTGGTGGTTCTATAGTACGGACCAGGTGTGTATTTTTTTTGTATACAGTTATAAGACATTGCAATGCACGTGAGATTGATTCATAACACCCTTGCCATTGGATTAACATGCAAGTGTTGAAAACAGCTCAAAAAGGATTTGTTATGCAAATGGCCATGTTAGTTTGCACTTCGTGCATGCAAAAACATAGATCGGCAAACTAAATAAAGAGTGGCATGTTCCTGTGTATATGTCAACTTTTGTCACTTTTCCTTGATGGCATCAGGGAAACAGTCGGAGTCAACTTTTCCTTGATGCATGGGAAACATGTCCCTCCAAGGCAACTTGAAGGGCACTATTGCGAAAAGGGAAAAATTGTTCTAGTGCACATTGCATGTTCTTCTTTACCTTAGGTATTGATCCGCACTACCTGAGCAAGAATTATTCGGCTTATGATATTTATTATCGTTCACAAAGTAAAGAGGCATATTGTTACAGATCAAAGTATAAGCAGAGAAACTTTTGAGGCCATCATATCAGTGTCTACTACGAAAGCATTCCAGGATCCCTAGAGAGTAACGGAACTTGTTACATCACCAAACGGCCACGTGCATAAAGCGTCATTATGGCTAATGTTTTTTGGCTTTTTGTGGAATGCCCTACTCG
Source organism: Ophioderma brevispina (assembly GCA_023653785.1). Lineage (NCBI taxonomy): Eukaryota > Metazoa > Echinodermata > Ophiuroidea > Amphilepidida > Ophiodermatidae > Ophioderma > Ophioderma brevispina. Next base: position 150,306 of record JAMKCH010011746.1, on the reverse strand, counting down.
TTTGTTATTTTGTTATCATTATGGTTTAGATGGGTCAGAGCAGGCGTTAATTGACGATCTGAGACGGGGTTTATCAGACCTAGAGTGGTGTGCATTAATTCACTTTGTGGTATTCCCATTGAGGATGGTGGAGACACTATATTACTATTATATACAAATGATTATTTAAAGGCTCTATGCTTTCAAGCTACCATTTTTACATATTACAATTTTGAATGATGAAGTCCTGGTCAATTTAATGTATATGTTCTCTACATTGAGTTTCGCCCATTATAGATTCTGCTAGAATCATGCATATAGGTCATCTCATCTAAAATAACTATCATTACGGCCACTTGAGACTCTAAAAAATCCAAAACTGCAACTTTTGGTTTGGGGGGTTACGTCTTTCGGATGCTTTATCTCAGCCATTTGTGCACGATTTTTTACAAGCGAGGTGTGTAAATGAAAGAGAAGACCAGGCAACAAGTGTATATATAGAAAACTTTCAAAATGGTCTGACTTTGGTACAATCCTGATCGAAAAACATGCAGAGATACTTTTGTGCCAGGGTATATACACATACAGAAATAGTAATTGCATAGCTCTCCTTCCACTTCAAGAAGACAAAATAGTTCTTGCCAACTAAGCGATATTAGAAACATTGTTTTGAAGAGCGCCCCAATTTTCAAAAATTTGAGATTTTACACGGTTGCATTGGTAACGCGCTAGTAAACTATACCTGTAGAATTTGTTAAGCTCGCAAATGTATATGTGTCACAATGACGGAATTCTACTGATAATTATTATCTGGGGATCCCGAATATAATTCAACGGCCGCTGGAACGGCTTCACAGTGATGATATGTAGCCGGGAACTAAGTGCCATGTACGTGGTTACGCTCATCCATTAGTTGTTTTAATAGTTCAGGGCAAGCCTCAAGTTTGAGAGGTTATTTCTTGAGGTGGCACTATTTCATTCATGGGCGACATAAACGTAGCATTTCCAGCTCTGCCGGTAAGTCCAATCTGGGGATCCAATTTTAATTACAAAATCGCTTGTGTTGTGATAAATCGCATTTTTAGCATTCCGGTTCGCAGGTTAATATTTTCCGAGACAATTACCAATGGAAACATGCAAAAAAAATATCAAATTTTGGAAATTGGGGCGGCTCTTCAAAAAATGTGCCTTAATATTGCTTTAAAGAATATAGTAGATCAAACCTGGAGGAGGGCATTAAATGTAGCAGGTGAAAAATTCTTATAGTATGTGTGAGTAAATATTCATTTCTCAATTCACTGGATCCGACATCAAATACAACATATACGCATAGACAACTAAATCTTCATCTTTTATTCTCTAGATTGCACAAACTTTATTTTGGGTCTCAGATTGACACTAAAACTTGATATTCATGGTCTGTTTCTGGAACACAACGTAAAACATGCTATGCTTGACTATATTTGTTATTACCAAAAACATCCTATATGAAATCTATACAGTTGCAAATGCAATAATAGATCACCATAGGCTATGCGGGCTTGCTGAAGTTTTCAACCAAACTTGGAGGACTGAGTTGAAGTTGCGTTATTTTCCCACACAATCCCGTGACACACAATACACTTTTGCCAACGATGCTTTGCAATGCCCAAAAATCCTATTGATGAAGCTCTTAAAAATGATGTCATCACCGATCGAGTGCATCCCTGATTGCCAATTCCTCGATGTTAAATTCATATACCCCATCAGAGAGTGTGAAGTGGAAACCTTAAATGGAGCTATGGGTAAATGAATCAATCAAAAACCCAGTTCATGCTCTTCTGCAGTCCCCAGTTTGAGTAATGTGCCCCTATTTTGCTCATTACTCATGAAATTTTTAGTTCCATAGCCAAAAATTATGGAAAATCTGTGTTTCTACAAGTCCATGGCTATTTTCCCAAAAATTTAGTTCCAAACATGGGTGCGCCAGGGTAAAATCATAGGAGCGGCAAACATAATAGGGGGGCGGAACAGTACAAAACTGAAACTCATTTTGGGTTAAAAAACCCCTAATTTTTGCCCACAACCCTGTTTTTCCTAAATTTGAAATCTCGGGGGTTAGCTGCCCCCCACCCCCCCATGAAATTGATCACAATTAGTTCCAACCCATGCATGAGGAATTTTCTTACCTATTACATCTTATTTTTTCAGACTATATGAAATAGAAAGGATGAACCCGGGGTGTAACCTAGGTTTAAAGTAGACTTCTTTCCTTAATACCCTGGATTTAAACATGGGTTTGGTTAAGTTAGACGCCTTTTTATACCCTGGTGTAAACCTGGTTAAAAAAAAAGTTAGACTCTTTTTTTTAAACCTGGGTTTAAAGTTCTGACTCCTTTTTTAAACCCTTGGTTAACTCCTTTTTAAAACCTTGTTAAACATGGGTTTAAAGTTAACTCCTTTTGAGAATACTATCCATAGACTCTAAGACAGACACATGATAAGACTGTAAGCAGTCTAGATAGACCCATGATAAGAGCTGATGACTGACACACAAAACCCCAGGTGCACAGACATACAGATGATATCACAAATCTCTGTGGGATCTAGAGTTTTCTGGAAACAGCAATATCTATTTATCTTTAAAAATTGGGTTGTTAAAAAACAGGTTGTTTCACAGACAATATTTGCCTTGTAGACCCAATTTTATCTTTGTTTTTGTTTGTCTTCTGGCGAGGCAGAAGATTAATCCTGAATTGACCAAAACCTCATGCAGTGGTACTCAGTTTCTGATTGGGGATGACAGCCCATCCATTGTTTACATTCTCAGTTACTGATACTGCCGTTGACTTACAAGAGTCTCAATATTTCCAACGCATGGGCCATGGTTCAGTGATATACATACCTACTTGCACCACTAGTGATAGTGACATTCCCGGCTTGCACTAACGGAGACTACAATCCTGAAAAAATGTGTTGGAACACTTTGACCATTTAGGGGGAGGGAAAAGGGGGGGCCGGGGGGGGGGGGGGGAGGGGTGTGGGGGGGGAAAAAAAACCCCCCCTCTCTCCCCAATTCAATGTTGATACGAGTCATTGTGTTCAACAGCTTCGCCCAGGCCCCCCACCAAAATTGATTGAATGGGGAGTGGGGAGAAGAATTTGGTAAAAGGGAAGACCTCTGCTTTCTAAAGAACAATGACTTACCCAAAGTCGATCTCATTTGTGAACATGGCAATGTTCCAATGATTGCATCAAGGTCAAATATTTTTTTCGATGAATTGTTTGAGGCAAATGCAAAAAAATATCATCTAAATTCACCGTTTTTTACGATATCTTAAAAACTAAATAGATATAGATACCCCAAATTTCAGATTTAAGCAATTAGCAATATCGGTACACTCACATAAAAATCTTTTGGCAAATTACTTGCCATAAGGGACCGTCATTAATTATATCGTGGAAGATTATACACGCCTACAATAACGCACTTCATAAAATAACTCAACCAAAATAGTAAAAGTTAGTCTTAGTTCATTCGTAAAGGACTTTCTCTCCAATATAAAGGGAAACATAGAAATGGAAGACTATGAGGTAAAACTAAAGAGCTTTTTTTAAAATAGGATTCAAAATAAAATTAAAAATTGACAGCAGAATAAAACACCGGTGTTCCCAGCATTATTGATTCATTATTGACATATAGCTATTTTATCAGGAATGCCAAACCACCAAAGTAAATGGAACAAATAGATCGTCAATAAAATATCCTGAAAGATTGTGCAACTTAAAACAAAATGAGTATAAACCAGAAAAAAAATCACCGTAATGACACGAACCCGCCACATGATGAGGTTGGGTCTCCATCCTATACCATGCACTACCGAAGCATGCCAGAAGAAACAGGCTGTCGGGTGATTTTCCCTCTTCCCACCTGGAAGTGTGAAGTAACCAATATCTCCTACACAAGTCTCCCAATTAAATACTTGATTCTTCACCATGATAGACGGTACTTTGCATCTGTGTGAGAAGATAATTATTTGGGCTGCGTCTTCATTCGGTCGCGGCTTTGTCCGCGACGTTGACTGCGACAACAATACCGTATGGGCGCAGTTCGTCATTAAGGAGCTGGCTGATATTACGTATCGCTATGCATTTTCCACCATGCATCAGACGAGAAAAAAAGCAACAAAACAAAGATTAGATCCCAAACACAAACATAATTCAGAAAGAAAAATAACACAACAACAAAAAAAAAGATCCAAAGCAAAAACCCACGGAGTTATCGTCAAAAGTGTGTGGGGGATGGCGACTGCGCTGGGGAGAGCAAAAAATGGTCTTTTTTTCTTCCACATTTTGAATTATCAACTTAGAAATGCCCATTTACACATATCAGTTTAAAAAAGCAAACATTGCAAGCCAAAATGGCGGGGGGGGGGGGGGGTTGGATATAATATCAAAGCACATTGAATAATTTATCTTTTGAGTACTAAGGTTGAAATGTTAAAAACAATAGTTAACGCCACTTTTTTCGGCCTACTTGTTACAATTGATCTAATACATATACGGCAAATGCACACTTTTACAATAATTCTCACTCTACGGATACATGTGTCATTTCACATACTAAGTGACAAGTGCTGTTGTCCACTCTGTGCTTTAGGTACTAGGTTATACAGTGTAATTCGTCACGAGTTTCACAACGCTTTATACCATAGAAACACACTTGTAGAACGTTTAACACTCGAAAATTAAATGCATTAGTATAGTCATACACTTACTTCTTTTTAGGATGGGGTAAAATCGCGTCAAATTTGCCCTAAACGTTAACTATATTCTGGTAAATGACATTAATGATGTGAAAACACTGTAAAAGTAATCCCTGTAATGAAACATTGTTTTTTTAAAATGAGAGAAAATCCAAGAAGAAAAGGGCCTTTTGTGACTGTAAACCGTTGTATCTTGTTAAATAGCTAAAAACACCAGCAATGATTATGGTACGGGATGTTATTTTGTTTGTGTCAGTTTGAAAGTACTCTCCCAAGTGGCTTAGTCAGTAGGGCTACAGACTGCCAAACTGAAAACACTGGTTCTAATCCCACAATGTTATAACCAATTATATTATATTTTCTGGATCGTTGTGCTACCCTGTTCATATAATATTTTTTGTCACGATTTTGATCCTGATTGATTTTTATTTATATTTTTTTTTTTAGATGGAATAGTTTCTTAATTAGAGTTTTATATTGATAATTTAATATCAGGAGTTAGTCCGGTCAAACCATACTCACCTGTGGCTATGTCATTCACTGCAATTAATATTTAAGTCCTCTGTCCTGTCGAAATCATATGCAGAAGGCGTTTACGGTTGACCTATTTTTTGTCAATGGGGGTCTATGGGTATGCTTTTTAAAGTGCCCATGATGTTTTGAATATTGAACGGGGGGCAAATGATCAAACTTAAATGTATCCCTATACCATAATAGTCCAAGATAGAAACCCCAAAAGCAGAACATGGCTCATACATCATACATAATGGTATAGGCCCTTCACACTGACCCAGCAAAAATCACAAGTGATCAAACAAAGGGGTTATGGGTGACCGGTCCCATAAACTTGTAGTTGAGCTGTTTGTTCTTCTGACGAGTGAGTGCTATGAATAAATTATGTAAAAATATTTGTGCCCATCTTCTGTTTTAACAATATCAAGGGAAATGCATTAAGTGATCGTGTAGTTCAGATCTTGTGTATTATTTATATATTATTATGCATCACTGCCATCCAACTTGACATAATAAATTGAACAGTCCTTAAACATGTTATTTTCATTGCGATTTCACCACAATGTGGAGATCTTTATGAGATATTGTACTGAAATTGGTGTCTATACTTGCTTAAGTTTTAAAATAAGCTAAACCGTGAATTTAGATTTGGGATTTTTTTTGGAAATGAACTCACTCAGACAATCCTCGAAAAAAATAATGTTGGAACAACTGTTGAATTTGACCGATTTAGGTAAAAGGTGACCCCCCCCTCTCCCCCCCCAATTCAAAATGTTGATTCCGAAGGTCATTGTTGTCAGACGCTTCGTCGCCAGGTCCCCATAATTGATTGATGGGGAGTTGGGAAGATTTTGGTAAAGGGGAAGACCTCCCTGCTTTCCTAAAGAACAATGACTTACCCAATTCTATCTCATTTGTGAACATGGCAATGGTTCAAATATTAGCATCAAGTGTTCCCAATATTTTTTTCCTTTAATTGGGGTACTCCTAACCTAAAGGTAGCCATGTACAGTGGTCTTTCCCTTACCTGGGATTGGTTGGATCAGATTGCAAATTTTGCTTGTACAATAAACTGTAGAAGTACTTCATAGCCAATTTATATGCCCAAATAATACTTCACAATTTATAATATACAATTGTTGGACGAATTACATTGTTTGTATGTTATTTAAATAACACTGATAGTCAGGAAAACTATTTCCATATTAACAGACTCATCTTCATGTGTGGGTAAACAGGCAACAACTTTTGTATACAGGCAATGTAATGACAGGTATTACGACCCACAATAGTGTTTTGGCCTTTGCACTAGATAAGAGGTTCCCTTTAAAAGGCAGAAGTAGGTAAACTAGCTTGGTGTTCCTGCAATGGTGATTTCTACTTCAAAATAATACAGATGTATCAGAACAAGAACATGAAACTGACTGTCTTTTGTTTCACACAATAAAGGTTGATCATTTGATGATGCCTTGCATAGATTCATTCAATATAGTGATACAAAACTCAATTTTTGTGTATTTCACAAGTTGTGCACTAAAATGCAGAAGATGGTCCTTTTTAAGACTCGTCTTGTTTCCCCTTTTTTTTCCCCTTTCCATTCCCTCTGCCAGAAAGTCCAGTGCTTTCACTCACTTGAACCAAGCAGGTGAAACAGTACTTATTCAACCACCGTAGGGATTTGATGTTTACCGAGGCCGCTGTGGAAACAGATGACCCACTCAAGAATGCCTTCCCTCGTATCAGCACACCGCACCGCAGGTTAAAGGTGATAGCATCAAACAACCCTATGCATCGTATGTGATGAAATTTGCCAGTGTGATAAAAAGAGCCCCGAGCAATTATGTGTCAACGGGCCATGTTCATCCAAAGCCCATCAATCACGCCTTCCACTATCACCTTCTCACTTTAACGTCTGAAACACATTCCTCCTGGTGGCATTTTTTCAAATAAGCATGAATTCCTCATCCTTTCCAATCACTTGGATTCAAATACAGTATGGAAACTGGGAATGCCCCCCCTGGGGTTTTTCTTATCTAAACATTCCGTCCTCTAATGGATCGTCATTATTTTGTCATTTTGCGCGGTTCAGGATGCCAGGTTAGTGCGAGACATCAAGCTGTGCAAATAGGCACCGATGGTGACAGCGAGGTGATACATACCATCCGCAAAGTCTACAATCTAACACAATGGTTTCCCTGAGTAAAAACCATGGAGCTGTCTGCTAACAGAACATCAAATACTGTTTCTGCTCAGTGCTTTCATTCTTCTCAACATTTATAAATCACATATTTTTTATTTTTTTATTTGCTTTTTGGTGGTGGAAAAATGGATAAATTTGGCCTGTAATTCCCATTTTTATGTTTTGTACTTACTGACATAAAAAATAACATTATAAAAAAATTCAGATATTTTGTACTTACCCATTTCTTCACCAAACACCTCATGAAAGCATGAATTATCCTCCTAGGTACGCATATTGTAGGTCACAAAAGGGGCCATTATGCGAGGAAGATTCAAGGGAATACAAAGTAATTTTTGGAAGAGGGAGAACATGAACATTTTCAGCAAGCGGGGAGGGAGAAAAATCTCAAAATTAAGGAAAAATATCTACTTTTTTTTAACTTTCACAACAAAGGAGGAACCAAAAAGAAGGATCGTGCCTGGAAAAAAGTTATTGAATTCCTCCACCCCCGTCATAAAATAATGACCACTCCCTTAAGAATCAAATTATCAATGTAATAAAAATACATCGTGGTGTGTCTGCCTCCACGGTTGGTGAAGGGGGCCAAAGGTCACATGAGGGTTAGCAAGGTCACATGAGGTCACCAAATGTCACCCACCCCTCCCCCTCCTTTCCACCAGCTTACATCATCGTAGGCCCTACGACCTGATACGGCATGCAAAATATTAGGATTCACATTTTGACCACAGCCCACATACATACGACCAGAGTAATCCATATGTGCCTTCGCAATTCGTGCAGAGCCCCACAAATCAATCCTGCTGAATGTCATGACTCCAATAGCATTGTGCTCTAAGGGAGCCTATTTGAAATCAATGAGGTGTGTATGGTGACCAATTTAGGTAGAGGGTGAAAATTTGGGTAAACATTTCAATAGAAGGTCCCAAGGATTCCAATAATGTATTCAATTGATTTCTGTCCCCATGCACTTAAGTGTTTGTGCCAGTAGAGCTTGAACGAAATAATTGCAATACCCCCTCCTTGGGACTTCTATATGAAACTTTTACATTTTGGTAAAGGTTCATATAAAAGTCCCCAGGATGTCAAATACGGTATTACAATTTATATTTTGTCATACACTGTAATATATTTGCGTAGCGCTTGATGGAATACTGGCAAACCCTCATTTGCATCTTGGCAACTTCTGTATGAAATGTCTACCAAAATTATTTCATATTTTGTGAAAATGTGCCAATGCACTTTAACATTTTACTACTGCAAAAAACTCATGGAACTTATTTCATTGTCACCATCCAACTCATTCTTCTGGAACAATTGTGCCATGCTTACACTATGCTTCCCTCTGCTAAACTATGCTAACTATGCTTACACTATGCTTACACTAAGCTTACACTATGCTAACACTATGCTTGCGCTAACACTGTGATTATACTATGCTAACACTATGCTAACACTATGCTAACACTATGCTTACAATATGCTTACACTATGCTTATACTATGCTTACACTATGCTAACACTATGCTTACAATATGCTTACACTGTGCTTACACTATGCTAACACTATGCTTACACTATGCTTACACTATGCTAACACTATGCTTACAATATGCTTACACTATGCTTATACTATGCTAACGCTATGCTTACACTATGCTTACACTATGCTTAACATTTTACCACACACACATACACTCACGGGGCTCATTTCATTGTCACCATCCAAACTCATTCGTATGGAACAATTATGCAACACTTACACTATTGTTTAACTCAATGTGTGAATTATCAAATAAGACAATACATTATATGAGAGCTAATATTGACTGCCTTCTAGGTATGGTCAGACTCAAGGCTCTCCACCATCTCAAACCTGTCAAATGTTCCACTGATGACTCTTTCAAATCATGCAGCAGGCGTAGTTGTTACTTAATTCCCCTCTTTGACAATAAATATTTGTCTTACATATTGAAGTGGCAGCCTGACATATCAACGTGTCTATTAAGCAATCTCCTCGGGTAATACTCTCGTGAATCTTGTCAAAAGATGTGTGCAATGACGTACTAATTGATTGATTTCAAAATAGCCAATTGTTTTAATATGCCAGTTGTCTAACACAATCAGCGCATGGTCGTGTTTTTATTGGAGAATGCTACAATTACCAGTGGCAGAATGACAAATCATTTGTTTTCAGGAAGCAGTGATGGGGAAAAGTTCATTTCAGCAGAGGGAAGTTACATGCAGCTAAATTTTTAATTTTTGTTCTTCTAAAAAGTGAATTTTATTTGTGATTGTTTATTCTTATGGACAGGTGAAGAAAAAGCTTTTTCAAATCGAAGTTTACCAAATACGATGACCCTAATAAGTGCCCCAATGGGTAAACACATGCAACTGTTGGGCACTTATGAAACTATCAGCTGGTTAAAGACGGATCTTCCACTGTGATTTTGGACTTGCACGCAAGAGCGAACGATCATCATTGCGTAATGCACAAAAGTTCTCAACACAATGACCATTTTTTTTTTTTTTTTTTTTTTGTTTTTATTGGAGAATGCTACAATTACCAGTGGCAGAATGACAAATCATTTGTTTTCAGGAAGCAGTGATGGGGAAAAGTTCATTTCAGCAGAGGGAAGTTACATGCAGCTAAATTTTTAATTTTTGTTCTTCTAAAAAGTGAATTTTATTTGTGATTGTTTATTCTTATGGACAGGTGAAGAAAAAGCTTTTTCAAATCGAAGTTTACCAAATACGATGACCCTAATAAGTGCCCCAATGGGTAAACACATGCAACTGTTGGGCACTTATATCATCTTTGCGTAATGCACAAAAGTTCTCAACACAAATGACCATACGGGGACATGCCACAGACATCGGTCTCATTTTTCAGCCTTCTGGTATATCAATTACCTTTTGTTCATGCCAATTTTGGTATAGCAATGGGTCGTTTTTTTTTTTCCAAATTAAAAAATTTATTGGAAAATTAGTCAAATTTTCTCAATTGGAAGCCAAAATTTTCTAAAATTGTTAAAAAAAAAAAAAAAAAATTTTCCTCAATCTGAAGCCAAAACTGTCCAAATTTGCTTACAATGTCAAACTTTTGAGGAAAAAATGGCAAATTTGGCCCAAAATTTGCATCTCTGGTATAGCTATGGGTTCCTTTTTGGCCAAAAATGGTATAGCTATGGGTCCTACTTCCAGACTCGTGGAGGCACGTCCCTACCCAAACCAAACTTGAGAACACCCCCCCCCCCCAATTGTGGAATTAAGATATGCTGCCAGTGGCATTTTCTAAGAAATAAAGAAAACTACACATTGCAATTGGGTGGGGTACCTTTAATTTTAGGTATATTTGAGAAAAAAATGTAATCAAGAAACTTTCATATAGAAGTCCCAAGGATTCAAATGAGGTATTGCCATTGTCATACAGCGCATGATGGAATCAATTGTAATACCTCATTTGCATCCTTGGGACTTTGATATGAAATGTTTACCTACATAATGAAATCTTGTTGAAAAAACAGTTTGTTCATACCTATTAATCAACAAAGCAATGGCCATTTGTTAACTCAGGTGTGCAGAATGTTGACAAGTGGAAGCAAATGCACCGGACACTAATTTGCACATGTGACATGGTTAAAATTAAACAACCCTTCATGCCTAGGTGACTTATGTCCTAATTAATGGCACTATCAGTGATACAATCAAAAATGTAAATATTTGAAATTTGCAGGATGGCTCAAAAAGGGAATAATTTAGTAGAATAGATGTAGGGAATATAGAAATTAATTGTGCAAAAAAGAACCGTAAAATATATAAATTTTCATTTTAAATTGTAAGTTGCTGCAAGTGTTCTTAAGGGGTTTGACGTGTTAGTGAACTACTCGATAGAATTTTCTAGATATGTATTTATAAAGATGCTGATTAAGAATCCAAAATAAAAAATAGGGGTCACCAACTTTGTTTTTTAGCTATACCCAAAACAAAAAAGGTATGTTGTTGCTTTTTAAACCACACAAGTCTATGGGAAAAGTAAAAAAATGATGCTTAGATCGCCTACAAAATAAAAACTACTCAATAGATTTTTTTTAAATTTCTAATTATGTTGAGGTCCCAATGTTGTTCTTCAAAATTTTGAAATAAAAAATGGGGGTCACCGACTTATTTTATCCATTAAATGCCTAAAACAACTCAAATTTTTGTCTTTTTAACAATTTGGGCTCCTCGTTGGCCACAAGAGAAGTTCGAGGCACATTCGGTACGCAGCAAAGCAGTGAACGCGTGCGTAATGGATGTGCGCCTGAACGCGGGCCTAGAGGAAACAAGATTTACGTGATTCATTTTTATTTTAATCCTTTGCGCCAATAAACACAAACAAAATGCACAGAAATCCACGGTATCTGCACGTGGCATCTTCGCACGTCAAAATGCAAATTCTTTCTTTTGTCGCCGACAGTGGGTGCTAATTGAATGCTCAAAGCTCAAAACAGCTTGCGCGTAAACAGATCACACGTCAAACCCCTTAAGGACATAAGCCTCCAATAATTCCTACAATTTTAACCTTATTTAGAAAGCTTTTGGTCTTTTACATTATGGGGTATGTTAGGATACCTATACTTGTAACAAAATAACAAGCAGCCAAAATGTATGTAACATTAAATATTTTTTTTTTTGTAATTTCCCTAACTTGAAAATTGTGATAAGATTTGTACAGTAAAGGGTATATTGCACAGGGTTGCATAGATTCTGTTCTTCCACAGGAGCAAGCAGTGGCAGCACCAGGTGGGTGGGGTAAATTACCCCCTATTCCCCCCCCCCAGCCAGACGCCTGGCAAGAATTGTTTTTTTTTTTTTGCAAATCATCGTTTCGCAAAAATCGCCAAATATTGGTAAAAAACTCTGAGCTTCTTCCCATGAAGTTTGTGTGCAACAAAGTTTCTTCCATACGACTTTGCTGCAAGTGTATTTTTGTGAATGTCCCGGGCCCCAATATCAAGTAAAGAAAATGGACACTTAAATCAGAACAGACACCTTTAAAGACCGAATGAGCTTTTCTGAGGTAAACATTTTTTTTGTTTTTTTTTTTTTTTTCTCTCAATTTGGCACTTGGTTCATTGCGAACGTCAACCAAGGACATTTCGGAGGTTTATCGAAGCAACAAGCAAAAGACAACAAAGAAAGTTGTTTCACTTGCCCGATGTCTTCAAACCAGCCTTAGAGAAGTAATTTTTGGATCTTTAATTCACTTCATGTGTTAATACTACATAATTTGATAAGCATTTGAAATAAGTCAAAATTTGGCCACAAAACCACTTTACCCAAAATTGTCTGGAGATGTTGTCGTCTCCTTTAAACCAAACTCTCTTTCTTTGATCTTAGCGGCACGTGCCTATTAAGCTTGACAACTTGAACAGGTCCATGGGTCCACCCATTAAGTCTATACAAATGTACGCAAGCAGTTCCGACGTCTGCCATTTAAGATGGATCTTGTATTTTAGCAGCTTCCTTTTTGTGTATGGTTCAAATCAATTATCCAAAAAGGTTTATTGTAGAATTTTAGTTGATTCTGAAAGCAGGCATAAGTGCTAGATGTATAGTTGTATCACAGTACACGCATAGGCCACTGGTATCATAATGTTCTCAAAACATCTGTTTATGGACAGAATTTTCAGTATTTCTTAAAGGTGCAACCCGAATTCACATATCATGGGTGGCCCAAAAAATTGAAGTACTGATTTTTGCCATAATGAACTTCCCCCATAAAATAATCTCATCTGAACGGATTAGCGGAGAAAGGTTTCTTTGGTATAAAAATTTTGACATTTCTAATTTCATCTAGGAGCAAATACAAAATCTCAAGCCCTATTTTTATATTGAATATAAGCAAATCAGAATTCACCTTTTTTCTCTCTTTTAGCATTTCTGTAGCCAATGCAAGGTAAGAATCTATTGAGTGTCTAGTCTATATGAAATTACTATATGACACAATATTTGGTGTCTCAAAATCTCTTGTTGCACCTTTTAAAGACAAGATTCAATCTTTAGATTAAGGTGGATACATAAAATACCTAGACTGGTTAAAATATAATCCTTCCAACCCTGATAGATTCTGCTTAGATTATGGTATACCACAAAGTTATGGCTAGACTGGCTTGTGAACTTATTTGAATCTCTTTTGATGGTGGTTCTAAAATGGTCCTGCAGAGTTTTTGAAATGGAAAATTAAATTTGAAAAATATTTAAACAGAAAGAAAAATTTAGATTTCTGAGTGATAAGTTATAATGGTTTACTACTACTGCCCTCTACCGGGTGAGTTCCAAAAGATTTAACACTCATTCAGAAAAATATTAAAAATATTGAACAGTTTAGAAATTTGTTTTTTACTAGACGCACAAAACAATAGCTCCTGTATCTACATCATTGGTAAAGAAATCTAAAGTTTACCTTTTTGCATATTGGATATATGGTAATTGAGAAATCCGCCAAAAACCATATTGACCACGGTTTGGTACAATTCTCACGTCCACAGCAGCAAAAGCCTTGAAGTTACTTCATCTAAATGCTTATAAGCTTTTGTATTTTGTTCTAAAGTAACCATTTCATAATCCGTAAAACTGTTAGTGATAATATTTCTTAACACTAGTTATGACATAGCGTTCCAGGGACAGTAGGGGGAAGGGGAGCTAGCGGTAAAGCATGAAAGTGGGAAAAGGACAAGCAGAAAAGGAGTAGAAAAAGAAGGGAATGGAGAGGAAAATATTGATTCAAAGGGAAAGGCAGATGGATGTTCAATGTCTGTATGTCCAAAAATTGATTCCACAAAGTAACCCCCCTCCCCCATCAGGTTATGACGGCGGAGGAAAAGTGGGTCAACTGGCTGTATTGCCCAGGATTGCCTCAAATATTGCATTCAGTTTCGGTGGAAATGATTGGTAACATTTTCGAACACAATTATTGAAGTATGTTTCAAAATTTGGGTGTTAAGATTCCTTTTTATTGATTTCGACTAATGAAATAGTTTGACATTTCTTGAAGAGGTTTACACAAAGGGGTGAGCCAGATGTCATAATGTACTTTGTGTAGACGCATCCAAAGTCCCTTGGGGCAAATTCCACACAAGTGATTCCGTGGACCAGATTGAAAAATGGGTACCTATCTTTAAGTTAGCATACCTTCGGCAATTCAAAGTTCAAAAATCAAAATTCAAAATTTCTCTATATGTGAAATGAATCTAGTGATAATCGGTATCTTTGTAATTTTGTACTGCTGAAGAAAATTCAAACAAAACGAGTGTAATCTTTTTGACTCACCCCGTATAGGCACAATGAATAACAATTCTTGATATTCGAACTATGATGGCCTCGGAGAAGTGATTGTTTCAGAATGCACATGGAAAAAGTTGACATCTAAAATCTGCTAATACAACTATAACAAACAGAAACACATTAACTTCTTGTTTAGTTTGTATATATGATGCTGTTTTGCATGCACAATAAATGGCTATTTTAAATACTCCATTTTTTTTTGTTCTATGGAACACACATTCTTTAAGCCAAGTGTTTGTCAGTATAATATCTCCCATACCATTTGTTAAGGGCTTAGCAGCAATGATGCGAGAGAATCGAAAAATTTATTTTTAGCAAAAAATATTTTTAAAACTTATAAATCATGGATAAGTTTGTACATTTCCATGTACTGCATTAAACCCTCGCTACCGAAGGGGGGTTGGTTACCACCCTCCCTTCAGGTTTTTTTTCCCCGGCATGCTAAAACCCCCTTTTTTGGTGCCAAATTAATTTACTGTAATTGTCAATTGACATGTTCCGCCCTTTTAATCCAAAAACAAACATCCACTGGGTATAGGTAAGATACAGGGTGTCCCAACGTGATGGAATGAAAACCACCCCCCCCCCCCCTCTGGAAGAGATACCAACATGCCAGACACAACACGGAACATCACAGACACTTGAGTTTGGTCCAATAGATAGCTATGGTCCCTCCTCTTTCCATTGATACCAAAATGAGTACCAACATGCCTAGCAGCATTACGTCACAATGACATCATAAGGTTCGCATATCAGCAAACTGCCATTCGCATAGAACACAGGTTAGGAAAATCAGATTTTTCATTTCCATGCGGTTTTTTAATTCAACTCTACTACTTTGCTGTGGAAATGACTAGTTTTATATATTGGCAGCATTTTAGAGCTATCATAGGTGTTTGAGGAGTTGCTTACACTATGCTAACACTATTCCTACACTATGCTTACACTATTCGACACTAGTAATGCTTACAATAGCTTACCTATGCTTATGACTATCGAAGCTATGCTTACACTAATGCTTACACTAGGCTTACATTTACCACATCACACATACACTCCACGTGCTCATTTCACTTGTCACCATCCAAACTCATCGTATGGAACAATTATGCAACCCGTACACTAATGTTTAACTCACTGTGTGGAATATCATAAGACAATACTTCTAGAAGAGCTAATATTTGACTGTCCTTCCTAGTATGGTCAGACTCAGGCTCTCACAGCTCCCTGTCAATGTTCCACTGATTGACTCTTTCAATCATGCAGCGGCGTAGTTGTTCTTAATTCCCCTCTTTGACCAATATTTTGTTCTTACATATTGAAGTTGAGCATCCTGACATATCATCCGGTCTATTCAGCATCTCCTCGGGTATAGCTCTCGTGATCTTTCAAAGTGTGTGGGCAATACGTACTAATTGAGTGATTTCAATAGCCCAATGTTTGAATATGCCAGTTGTCTAACACAATCAGGCGCATGGTCGTAGGTTTCTTTTAATTGGCGAATGCTACATTACCAGTGGGCAGAATGACAAATCATTTTTTTCAGGAAGCAGTGATGGGGAAAAAGTTCATTTCTTCAGCAGAGGGAAGTTACATTGCAGCACATTTTTCATTTTTGTCTCTAAAAAGTGAATTTTATTTGTGATTGTTTATCTTATGACCGGTGAAGAAAGCTTTTTCAATCGACGTTTAACCAATACGCTGACCCCTATAAGTGCCCAATGGGTAACAACAAATGGCACTGTTGGGCATAATCATCTTTGCCGGTAATGCAACAAAATTCTCACACCCATACCATAACGTGACATGCCACGACATCGGTCCTCATTTTTCAGCTCTGGTATATCAATTACCTTTGTTCATGCAGATTTTGTAATTCTTTTGAAAAAAAACTTTTCAATTAAAAAATTAATTAGGAAAATGGCAAATTTTTCTCAATTTGTAAGCCAAATTTTCTAAAATTGTTGTAAATTAGTACAATTTCCTCCTCATCTATCTGAAGCCAAAACTGTCCAAATTTGCTTACAATGTCAAACTATTTTAGGAAAACTGGCAAATTTGGCCCAAATTTGCATCTCTGGTATAGCTCTGGTTCCCTTTTTGCCAAAAATGGTATAGGGCGTCTGGGTCCTACTTCCCGACTTCCAGACTCGTGGAGGCACGTCCCTACCCCAAACCCAACACCAAACTTGAGAACCCCCCCCCCCAATTGTGGAATTAAATATGCTGGCCAGTGCTTTTTCAAGAAATAAGAACTACACAATTGCAAAAAACACCGATTGTGGTGGGGTAACTTTTCAATTTAGGTATATTGCGAAAAACTGTATCAAGAAACTTTCCTCTAGAAGTCCAAGGATTCCATGAGGTCATTGCCATGCATACAGCGCATGAGGGAATCATGTAATCCTCCTTTGCATCCTGGGACGGTTGATATGAAAGGTGTACCTACATACTGAAATCTTGGTTGAAAAAACAGTTTTGTTTCATACCTATTAATCACAAAGCACTGGCCATTTTTACTCAGGTGTGCAGAATGTTTACCATTGGGAATCACTGCACGGACACTAATTTGAGTGACATGGTAAAATTAAACAACCCTTCATGCCTAGAGGACTTATGTCCTAATTACTGGCAACATATCATGATACTCAAATGTCATATTTTGAAATTGCAGATTGGCTCCAAAGGGAATATTTAGTAGATAAGATGTAGGGAATTAAAATTATTGTGCAAAACGACACGTAAAAGATTCAATTTCATTTTAAATGTAAGTTGCTGCAAGTGTTCTTAAGGTGTTTGACGTGTTAGTGCCTACTCGATATAATTTTCTACGATATGTATTTATCAAGATGCTGATTCAGAAATCCAAATAAAAAGAGGGTCACCAAACTTTGTTTTTTTCAGCTATCCCAAACAAAAAATGTCATGTTGTTGCTTTAAACCACCGACACAAGTCTATGGGAAAAGTAAAAAATGAGGCTTAGATCGCCTAAAAATAAAAACTACTATAATGGGTTGAAATTTCGAATTATGTTGAGGTCCCCTTTGTTCTTCAAAATTTTTGAAAGAAAAAATGGGGGTCCACCGACTTATTGTATCCATTAAATGGCCTAAAACAAGCTCAACAGTTTTGTCTTTTAAACAAGTTGGGCTCCTCGTGGGCGCACAAGAGAAGTTCGAGGCACTTCGGTAACGCAGCCCAAAGCCTGAACGCGTCGTAATGGATGTGCGCGCTGAAGTCGGCCTAGAGAACAGATTTTACGTGATTCATTTTTTAGTTTATTAATCCTTTTGCGCCACTAAACACAAACAAAATGCACAGAATCCCGGTACGGCACTGGCATCTTCGCACTTAAAAATGCAATTCTTTACGTTGTCGCCGACAGTGGGTGCTAATTGAATGCTCAAAGCTCAAACAGCATGCGCGTAAACAGATCCCACGTCAAACCCCTACGGACATAGCCACCTTCCAATAATTCCTACACTTTTAACCTTATTTAGAAAGCTTTTGGTCTTTTACAATTATGGGGATATGTTTAGGATCCTAGACTTGTAACAAAATAACATCAATGCCAAATGTATGTAACATTAATATTTTTTTTTTTTTGTAATTTTCACCCCTAACTTGAAAATTGTGCACATAGATGGTACATAAGGGGTGTCTATTGCACAGGTTTCTAGATTTCTTTCTTCCTCAGCACAGGAGCAAGCAGTGGCAGCACCAGGTGGGTGGGGTAAAATGTACCCCCTAATTTCCACCCACCCAGCCATACTCGGGCCAGACTTGTGTTTTTTTTTTGCAAAATCATCTATTTCGGTTTTCCGGGAACAAAAAATCGCCAATATTGGTAAAAACTCTGAGCTTCTATCACATGAAGTTGTGTGAACCCAGTTTGCTTCCCCATAAGACTTTGCTGGCCAGTGTGTATTTTTGTGAATGTCGGGCTCCCATATCAAGTAAAGAAAATGGAGCACTTAAATCAGAACAGACCCTTTAAAAGACAGCAAGGAGGATTTTCTGCGGATACATTTCTCTCAATTTGCACTGGTTCATTGCAGAACGTCAACAGGACATTTCGGAGGTTTAGCGAACACACGCAGAAAAGAAAACAAAGAAATTTTGTTTCACTTGCCTATGTCTCAACCAGCCCTATAGAGAATATTTTTGGATCTTTTAATTCAAGTTCATGTGTTAATAACTACATAATTTTATAAGCATTTTAAATAAGCAAAAAATTGCCACAAAACCTCTTTACACACAAAATTGTCTGGAGATGTTGTCGTCTCTCTTTAAACTCAAACTCTCTTCTTGAGTCTTAGTCGGCACGTGCCTATTAATCTTGACACTTGACAGGTCCAGGGGCACAACCCATTACGTCGTAATACCATTTACGCAAGCAGGTTCGCGACGTCTGCCCTTATAGATGGTTGATGATTTAAGCAGCTTCCTTTTGATGATATGGTTTCAATAAATTCCAAAAAGGTTTATTTGTAGAATATTTAGTTGATTCTGAAAGCAGGCATTAAGTGCTAGATATAGGTTTATCACCGTAACCGCATATGCCACTGTAATCATAATTTCTCTCAACTGTTTATGACAGAATTTCAGTATGTCTTAAAAGGTGGCAACCCTAGATGTTCACATAGCTGTTGCCCTAAAAAATTGAAAGTATCGATTTTTTGCCACTATGTAAAACTTTCCATAACAAAATATCTCATCTGAGAAGGATTAAGCCTGAGAAATGTTTCTTTGGTATAAAGATTTTGTACATTTCTAATTTCATATAGGATCCAATAGCCAATTCAGCCTATGTGTTATATTGAAATCTAGCAAATAAATCCCCCTTTTTTCTCTCTTTAAAAGGGCATTTCTTTACCCATGCCATTGCCGAACTCTATTGAGTGCTATTCATAATTAAATTAACTATCATGACACAATATTTGAGTACCTCAAATCTCCTATGTTTGCACTTTCAGCCCAGATTCATCTTTGATTAAGTTGTAATCATAAAATACCTAGACTGGTTAAAATATAATCCTTCCAACCCTGATAAGTCTTGTAAAAATAGGGTTATCCACATAAGTTACAGTGGCTAGAATGGCTTGTGAACTTATTTGATCTCTTTTGATGGTGGTCTAAATATGGTCATGCAGAGTTTTGAATGGAATTAAATTTGAAAAATATTTAAACAGAAATAAAAATTAGATTTCTGAGTGATATAGTTATAATGGTTTACTACTACTGCCTAACTACAGTGTGAGTCAACAAATTTACACTCGAATTCAAAAAATATTAAAAATATGTACAAGTTTAGACATTGGTTTTTAGACACGGAAAACACTAGCTCATTATATCACTATATTGGTAAGAAATCTAAGTTATACCATATGTTTTGCATATGTAGATATGGAAAATTAACGAAAGCCGCCAAAAACCATATTGACCACGGTTGTAAAATTACTTCACGTACACAGCAGCAAAAGCGGGGCGATGAAGTTCTGTCGCTAAATGCTAATAATTTTGTCTTTTTTTTCTAACGTCCATTTTCAAATCCGTCGACGTTATTGATAATATTTCTTTCTTACACGATTATGACAGTACGCGTTACAACATGGACCGGAGGGTAAGGAGCTAGCGGTAAAGACAGGAAGTGGGAAAGGACACGCAGAAAAGGAGTCAGATAAAAGAGTGGAAAGGGAGATGGAAAGATTGAGATGCAAATTGAAAGGCAGCTGGATGTTCATTCTGAATGTCCAAAAAGTTGATTCCACAAGTAACCCCCCTCGCCCATCAGGTGTCAGGTTATGACGGACCCGCGGAAAAGTGGGTCACTGTCTGTATTGCACAGATTGCCATTTGCATTCAGTTTCGGTGAATATCTGGGAACTTTTCGAAACATTTATTGGCATAAGGTTCAAAATTTTTGCTGTACAGATTCCCTTGTTTTATTGATTTCAGAATAATGAAATATTTGACATTTTCCTTGATGAAGGTTTACACAAGGTACAACGATGGCATATGTACTTTGTGTAGACTCATCCAAAGTCCCTCTGGCCAAATTCCACAACATGATTCCGTGGACAGAGTGAAAAATGGTCCTATCTTAGTTAGGCATAACTTCGCATGCAAGTCAAAAATCCAATTCAAAAATTATCTCTAGTAGTAAATGAGAAATCTAGTGATCATCTGTATCTTTTTGGTAAGATTTTTCACTGGCTGAAGAAAAATTCACAAAACGATGGTAAATCTTTTTTGACTCACCCTGTATAGGCACAAATGAATAACAATTCTGAGATTCGAAATATATGGCCTCGGAGAAGTGGTGGTTTCCAGATGCATCATGGGACAAAGTTGACATCTAAAATCTGCGTAATACAACTATAACACAGAAACACAAGTAACTGCTTGTTTAATTTATAGATGGATGCTGTTTTGCATTCACAAAATGGCTATTTACAACAACTAAATTTTTTTTGTTCTATGGAACACACATTCTTTAAAGCCAGTTGTTGTCAGTTATAATATCTCCCTATACTCATTTGTTTTAAAGGATTAGTCATCAATAATTCGAGAGAATCGAAAAAGGTGAAAATGCATTTTTTTAAAAAACTATAAATCATGGATAAGTTTGTACATTCTTCCTTTGACTCTCATTAACGACCTCGTCTACACAGGGTGGTGGTTACCCCCCTCCCTTCAGGTTTTTTCCCCGCTTGCTTAAAACCCCCTTTTTTGGTGCCAAATTATTTAATGTCATGTCTATTGACATGTTCCGCTCCTTTAATCCAAAACAAACATCCACCGGGGTATAGTAAGATACAGGGTGACCCAAATGATGATGAACCACCCACCCCCACCCTCACCCTGACCAAAAGGTGCTCAGTCAAATTTAATACAGAATTTATTTTGTCCCCATTTGTGGTAAAAGTCCTACTAAAACTTGGGCTCTTTGATGCAAATTGTTTCCCAATGCAGGGGAAATTTAAACAGCTTATTTTTTGCATGGTCAATCTGGCAAGACCAGCACAAGCATTGTTATTTTTGTGGCTAAGCATGTCCTTACTAATACCGAAGGCAGCTGGATCCAGATGTTCAAAAGGGTTGGCAACAAGCTTTTACCCTCAGGAGCAGAAGAATAAGAGCTAACAATTTTCAACCTACCTCAAATATGGGAAATCATACTAAGCAAAAGAATTATTTTTCCCCCTAATTTCTTTTCTCTCCCCCCCAAAAAATATAATGAATTTTTGGCAAAAATCAGCGATTTGGGGCAAAAATCACCAAATTTGGGCAAATATCAGCGATTTTGGGCCAAAATGTGAAGTTTTGCCCCTCAAAATTTCAATTTTCCCCCCAGAAAATGAAGTCTAATGCCACCACTGTCTAAGAACTACTACATAATAATTAGCTTCTAGCAACATAGAATTTACTAAAAGGGTCCCACAAAGAAAAACATTCCAAAAAACAAGGCTTGAAAACATCCCTTCAAGGCATTTAGTTTCCAATCACACACTCGCACATGCATGCATACACATGCAGGCGCATACACAACACACACACACTACCTCATACTCAGCTTTAGATTAAACCGATATCCTGTCAACACTGGCCAGTGCCAGAAGCACATTTGAGTGGGCTCTTGAAATAATATATGGAATTAAATTACAAAGTTGCATAAAAAAAGAGTTAATCTCCAAGTACCCTTTGCCCTACTTCCAAGCTGAAGGATTGACAGGTTTTCATTTATTTATTCCTGTGATTACCGCATCCAATGGTTCATAAAGTGTGTTGATTAACTGTTAATGCATTCTCTTGGTAGTTTGAATATGCTATCTACGAAGATAGCACTGATGTGAGATGATCCAATATTTATAGCTTGACGATAGCATATGGATCATCTCACATCAGTGCTATCTACTGAAGATATCACTGGTGTGAGATGATCCAATATGCTATCTACTGAAGATAGCCCTGATGTGAGATGATCCAATATGCTATCTACTGAAGATAACACTGTGTGAGATGATCCAATGTGCTATCTACTGAAGATAGCACTGATGTGAGATGATCAATATGCTATCTACTGAAGATAGCACTGATGTGAGATGATCCAATATGCTATCTACTGAAGATATCACTGGTGTGAGATGATCCAATATGCTATCTACTGAAGATAACACTGGTGTGAGATGATCCAATAAGTTATCTACTGAAGATAACACTGATGTGAGATGATCCACTATGCTATCTACTGAAGATAGCACTGATGTGTGATGAATCCAATAGGCTATCTACTGAAGATAGCACTGAGTGAGATGATCCAATAGGCTATCTACGAAGATAGCACTGATGTGAGATGATCAATATGCTATCTATGAAGATAACACTGGTGTGAGATGATCCAATGTGCTATCTACTGAAGATAACACTGATGTGAGATGATCCAATGTGCTATCTACTGAAGATAACACTGGTGTGAGATGATCCATATGCTCTCTACTGAAGATAACACTGGTGTGAGATGATCCAATATGCTATTTACTGAAGATAGCACTGATGTGAGATGATCCAATATGCTATCTACTGAAGATAACACTGGTGTGAGATGATCCAATATGCTTATCTACTGAAGATAGTACTGGTGTGAGATGATCCAATATGCTATCTACTGAAGATATCACTGGTGTGAGATGATCAATATGCTATCTACTGAAGATAACACTGGTGTGAGATGATCCAATATGCTATTTACTGAAGATAGCACTGATGTGAGATGATCCAATTGCTATCTACTGAAGATAGCATATGGATCATCTCACATCAGTGCTATCTACTGAAGATAGCACTGATGTGAGATGATCCAATATGCTATCTACGAAGATAGCACTGAGTGAGATGATCCATATGCTCTCTACTGAAGATAGCACTGATGTGAGATGATCCACTATGCTATCTACTGAAGATATCACTGATGTGAGAGGATCCAATATGCTCTCTACTGAAGATAGCACTGATTTGAGATGATCCAATATGCTATCTACTGAAGATATCACTGGTGTGAGATGATCCAATGTGCTATCTACTGAAGATAGCCCTGATGTGAGATGATCCAATGTGCTATCTACTGAAGATATCACTGATGTGAGATGATCCAATATGCTATCTACTGAAGATAACACTGGTGTGAGATGATCAATATGCTATCTACTGAAGATAACACTGTGTGAGATGATCCAATGTGCTATCTACTGAAGATAACACTGATGTGAGATGATCCAATAGGCTATCTACTGAAGATAGCACTGATGTGAGATGATCCACTATGCTATCTACTGAAGATAGCACTGATGTGAGATGATCCAATAGGCTATCTACTGAAGATAGCACTGAGGTGAGATGATCCAATAGGCTATCTACTGAAGATAACACGGTGTGAGATGATCCAATTTGCATCTACTGAAGATAACACTGATGTGAGATGATCCAATGTCATCTACTGAAGATAACACTGGTGTGAGATGATCCAATAGGCTATCTACTGAAGATAACACTGGTGTGAGATGATCCAATATGCTATTTACTGAAGATAGCACTGATGTGAGATGATCCAATCAATATGCTATCTACTGAAGATAACACTGGTGTGAGATGATCCAATATGCTATTTACTGAAGATAGCCCTGATGTGAGATGATCCAAATGCTATCTACTGAAGATATCACTGGTGTGAGATGATCCAATATGCTATCTACTGAAGATAACACTGTGTGAGATGATCCAATATGCTATTTACTGAAGATAGCACTGAGTGAGATGATCCAAATGCTATCTACTGAAGATAGCCTATTGGATCATCTCACATCAGTGCTATCTATTGAAGATAGCACTGATGTGAGATGATCCACTATGCTATCTACTGAAGATGCTATCTACTGAAGATGCTATCTACTGAAGATATCACTGATGTGAGATGATCCAATATGCTCTCTACTGAAGATAACACTGATATGAGATGATTCAATATGCTATCTACTGAAGATAGCACTGATGTGAGATGATCCAATATGCTATTTACTGAAGATAGCACTGATGTGAGATGATCCATATGCTCTCTACTGAAGATAACACTGATGTGAGATGATTCAATATGCTATCTACTGAAATAGCACAGGTAGGCTCTCAACAAGGATAAGATGACAGCTACATGGGAAAAGGCCTGTCCATAGGCTACAAGAGGCGCAGCCTACAGGCCTACTCTTGATGTGGCATCGAAGCAATCCTGAAAGTTTTGTTAAGTCTTGAAATTGCATGTCTGTGCTTGTGAATTCATGTCCAGATCCCAAGCTAAATCCTTGTTTGGGTTCTAAAATCACGTATTTTTATTTGTTAATTACAATTCTGAGGAACAGACCCTTAAACTGATCAGATGGGACAGCTGGAACAGTCATAGGTTTCTACCCACTCTTATTGAAATTAACTGTGATAAGCATGCACAGGTATAACATTCTGTACTTGGGACTGAATGCTTAACTTCCCCTCTTAGGATTAGACAATTTCATGGTTCATTGCACAAGTCCAAAAGTCACATCATACAGACTCTAGTTTAAAGGTGATCTCGTGATCCACAGCCTTATCCCCCAATCCGCATATATTGAGAATTTCATATATCTATACTTTGGCAAAGATAGTGTGGGTGCCTAATCTTGCATATTTACAAGGCGGCCTTCATGCCGTCTTGTTCTGTTTTTGAATGCGTTCTTCTTTTCTTTCTTTCTTCTTCTTCTTTCTTTCTTTCTTCTATCAACATTTCAACTGCTTCTAGCTCAATCACTGTTTGACGTATTGTGACTAGACTGTACATCAAATGATCGCTGACTTGGACCATTTATGTCTATGCAATTGACACCCTGTGGCGACCTTTTGACCTGGCCACAGGCGTCAAATATGTAATCAATTGTTACAATTATCTTCTTCTACATAATTACACCGATATAAACCCAACGGTTCCGAGAACCATGAAACCTTGCTTCCATATAGGGTGTTAAGGGATAAAGAGTCAAGGTCTTAAGGGGTCATTTCCGGTTTGAAAGCCAAAAATGTAAAAATATTCAATCGCTAAAACACTTCAACTGCTTCTAGCTGAGTCATCGTTTGACGTATCCTGACTAGACTTACATCACATGACCACTGACTTGGACCATTTATTCACATGACCATTGACCCCTGCCTGACGTTGACTGGCTACAGGCGTCAAATATGTGATTTAATTGTTCAAAATTACTTCTTCTACAAGGATTACGCCAATATCACCACAGTTCTTCAGCCAGAACACCACTGGACCCTTGCCTCATATAGGGTGTTCAGGGATAGGGTCCAGGCATAAGGGGGTCCTTTCCGGTTTAGCCCAAAAGTTGAAAAATATTCAAAACATCTCTGTCCTTACCAATTAACTTAACCGAGTGCCATTAGCGCACATGTCTGTTACACCATGCAGGGTCTTCGGTTTCCAAAATTTTTAGATCGAAGGTCATTAAGGGGTCCTCTGGTTGGTCCAAAAACCAACAATCTTTCCAAAATATTTCAAAAATTTTTAGCTCCAGAACCCAACAGATTAACAGTGATTAACTTCCAAATTTGCCATTCATCTTAACTGGTGTATGCAATGTATTTTTATTTTGGAGGTCAAAGGTCATTTTTAGGTCATTTCCGTTTTAAGGGTAATAATTCAAGAATTTTTAATCGCCAGAACTAAGCATAGTCGATTTTTTTTATTTGCATTGGAACAATGCAATTTTTGTTGTGTACCGAGGTTTTTTTTTAATTGTAACTGGATCCAAGGTTCATTAAGGGGTCAAAAGGTCAATTTTGCAAAAAACAATGCTAAAATAAGACCAAGTTGGATTTATCTTATCCTAAAGAGGACAGATAAAGCCGTTATTACTACAGTGATGTAACATTTAGAGTAGAAGAGGTCCTATTATTGTCCTCGAACCCCAAATGTCAAAGTTTCAAGGTCAAAGGTCAAATTTACAAACAAGCTCCGATTGAACTGAAATTTGACAGGATATAATCCTTCGTTATATCGTAAATACAGAAAAATTACAGTTGACCTATTCGTGACCCAGGGGTCACGTTATAAGAGGTGCAAAGGTCAAATCCCTGACATGCTTGGATTGAGTGTAAATTTAATTGTCAAAATGACCTCTTCTACCGGATTACGCCGATATAACCAACTTGTCAAGAGGAAACCACTGACCCTTGCTTCATATAGGGTTTTCCACGGGAAAGGAGTCCAGTCATTAAGGGTGTCATTTCCGGTTTCAAACCCAAAAATTGTGAAAATTAAAAAAATCGCTGGTCCTACAATTACATAACATAGTGAACGTCATTAAAGCACAATGCATGTTACCAGGCAGGGTCTTCTGGTTGTCCCCAATTTATGATCAAAGGTCATTAAGGGTCACTATCCGTCAAAAAAAAACCAAAAAATTCCAAATTTTCAATTTTTTTTGTATCTCAAAACCCAACATAGTACAGTGACGATTTTTCAGATTTTGCGTTTCATGTAACCTGGTGTATGCAAGGTTTTTTTTTTGGAGTCAAAGCCTTTAAGGTATTTCCTCCATTTCCGGTGTAATGTAACTAATTTCATAGAATTTTTATCTCCAGAACTTAGCCTATAGAATTTTTATTTGCATTGAACATTGCCTTTTTTGATTGTGTACAATCCACAAGTTGTTTTTTTATGACCGGATCAAGGCATTAGGTAGTCAAAAGGTCAATTTTTGCCAAAAAATTTTAAAAATAAAACCCATTGGATTTACGCACGCCTATAGAGGACCGATAGAGCCCCGTTTTATACTACAGTGATGTAACATTAATACGTAGAAGAGGTCTATGATAGGCTCGACCCCAAAGTCCAAATTTTACAAACAAGCTCCGTTGAACTGAAATTTGACAGGAATCATCCTTGTGATATCCGTAATACAGATAACCGTTGACCCTATTTCGTGACCCAGGGGTCCGTTATAGAGGTGCAAGGTCAAATCTGACATGCTTGGTTTAGTTGAAACTCAATGATAACGTTCCTCATAACATTTTTAACACGTAAATACATTTAATGACATTTGGTGACAATCTTGGCAAGTTACCGGGGTCAAAGGTCACTTTAAGGACCCATTAAGGGTTTTACCATGCACCCGGTTGTTGTCATATCTATGCTAACTAGTTCCTCCTTCAACTTGCTCTCCCAGGAAAAGTAAAAAAATAGGACATATTCTGGATTTGAAAACTGGTATGTTTATAAATATAGATTTTTTTTTGTATACACCCTTGAATAAGAGAGCCCCTTGATGATATTAAAGTAGGTTGAGCAACTTTTCAATGAAATCACTTACAGACCAAAATTGGCAGACTATCGATGACCTAACTTGGTGCCTCAACACCTAACAGATCTGGGGCAATCAGATTTCTAAACTTTGAACGTTTCACTCTACCTCCATATAAATTATCGCGGATTGGCTTTAAAGTTTTGCAGCACCTTTTATTTCTTAACAAACACAATCATGGCATATAGTGGAGATTTTCTTCTGTGTGCCTCTGTGTGAGGCTTTACTGTTCTGTGTACGAGTGTAATTTGCCTGATCTCCATGCTGGTATAGTCCACTGCGTAAAGCTATGCAGTGGTGGATTTAGAGTGGGTGCCTCCCGCGCCGCCCGCCCCCTTATTTTCTGCCAAGTACAGGGCGCTGGGCACCGTATGCACTGTAGATCTATCAAAATGACTTCTTTACGCACAGGGCGCCCTGTAGATCTCTGAGAATGATGGTACAGGGAGTCAGGCGCCGTGTAGCTTTGTGTGGGCGCCCAACAGACGCATTATGTTGCCCCCCCCCCCATGGGACCAAATTGAAAAAACATGAGCCGGAAAAATTTGGCGCTCCCTCTATTGAAAAATCCTGGATCCGCCCCTGGCTTGTATGGGCCTGGTGGATCACAGGTCAAACGTTGCATGTGCATGCACTCTACTAATGGTTTATACCTTTTGCACAAAATACCCAAAAAGTTTTTATAATGTTTTAACATGACGTTTTACCTTTGAACAGTTTACAAAGTGATAAGAATGTATTTCAAAGTGTTCACTTTCTAAATATAATTTTTAAGGTTGGTTTGGATAGGCATTTGTGAACATGTTCACAAATGCCAAACCAATTAAGTTCAAACTTATGCATGATCGAGTTATTGTATACGTTTGATAAATCCAAAATGGGCCCCTTGAGTGTTAAAAAATAATTAACACCAACATGCAGTGTAAAATTAACACCAAAATTTTTGTTAATATAACACTAATATGGTGGTATTTAAAGCAATAACATCACATTTTTTTGAAGAGTGCCCCATTTTTCCAGATATTTTGAAATTTTTGCAGAGTTGCATTGGTAATTGACTAGTAAACAATCCCTGTGAATGGTAGAGCTTAAAAAACTCTCTGTGTCGCATAAGAAGGAATTTTCTAATTAGAATAATTAATATCAGAGATCTCCGATAAAAATTCAACGGCTGCTGGAAACGTCCTTCCAATATGAAATAACCGGGAAATTGCACCATGTACGTCTCTACGCTCATCCATTAGTTGTTTTGTCGGTTCAGGCAAGTCAAGTTAAAGATCATTTTCATGAGGTGACACTATTTCATCATGGACGGACATAAATTTGACGTTTCCACCTCCGCCATTAAATTGCAATCAGGGATCCTGATTCTAATTACAAAATCGCTTCTTTTATGACAAATACGCATTTTTGAGCATTACCATTTGCAGGTATACTTTACCAACACAACTGTGCAAAAAATCTCAAATTTTGAAAATTGGGGGCGCTTTTCAAAAAATGTGCTGTTATTGCTCTAACTCTGAAATGGTGTCAATATAACACCAGTGGGTGCAGTCCCCTATTGATTCCAGGAGGGTGTTAAAGTTAACACCTCAGTTTTTACAATGAAAGGTCTTCAGAAGTATAACAATGGGATCTATTCTCTGTTTGACTTGGTGTTTGACGAGGACATGGTTCCTTTGAAGTCCTCGGATGTGTGTGTGTGTGTGCATGCATGTGTGTATGTTGGAACTTGTATCACACTTCCACAGACCTAACACAAAAAATTCTTTTAAAGAATAGTCCTCAGAAGTTTTTCTTTCATCCTCAAAAGTATAACAATGCACTTATTCCGCGTTTGCCTTTACGATCGAGGGTGCAGTTTCTTTGATGTCCTTTGAAGTATAGATAATAAAAAGTATAAAAATATTGATGAAAAAGAAGACGCATCATCACACCCCTGGCTTAGAAGCAGATGGCGCAAATCTAAATTCCTTGTAAAGGTCCTTGTAAATACACTGTCTGTGATAAATCTCAACTTGAAATGTTTCATTTTCAAAGTAACTTCTTTGATTTCCCAATAAATGTTAATAAAAGCTGCTGCCGTCTTCTTCATAAATACAATAATCCACGTTTTTCAAAAGCCCACGTCTTCATTCACACATCAATAAGTTATTACTCAATATTCAGATAAATTAATATCTAGCAATCATGAATTCAAAATACATGTGTGTTTTGACTCGTTTAGTGAACAATAGACAATACTAGAAGCGTTTTCATTACTGGTGCATTTTTTGGATCATGACTGTCCATTTTATATTAAACCTAGTACTTAATAAGATATGGTTACCATCAGAAAGCAATTGAATACTAAATTATATTCATTAAAGACTAGATGAACATTGTTGAATTGAGGATTTGTGGCGTGTCGGTCATTTTGCAATCATTGCGTTCAGACTCGGACTATATGTCAGAGTTGTGGAATGTATGTACAGATCTTATACAAGAACTTATTTGAGGACGTAAACCAAAAATAATATAATACAGTATGCTAAATATATACAATAGTGGAACAAATTACATATAAGAGAACACCATGAATATTCAAGTTCAGAAAACTAAATACACCCATACAGAAGAACCCAACCACTATATCATGTCAAGCACACTGTGTGTTGTTTTAGTAGTACCAGTGGGTGGTTGTTTTGTAGCTTTTACACACTAAAAACATCGCGGTCATTTTCACAGTGGTCAGTAGTCAACTATGCACATACTACGAAAGTGGTCAAGATTTACCACAAAAAAGGGAAAACTTTGACCCTTTGTGTCAAAATTTTGACGGCGCGTAGTGTGCTAGTGACTACTGACCCTAATTGGACCACGATCTTTTGTTTTTAAGTGTTTGTTGTAATTCTTACTTCTTGGATACTTCGTGATGTTTAAATTGTACTAATACATTCTTTGATTTTTTTTTGCTCATTGTGAGTTAGTTTGAGGAAGCTTAAAGAAAAAACTAAAACTTAGACTTTACATGACTACTGAAACAAAAATAAAATGTTGCTGCAAGGATTGCAGATACCTCGGACCTTGATGAACGTCACTGAATCACAGCACGATTTGTTTAATTAATAGCCAAATCAATATACTTCAAGTGTTGAAAAAAAATGAAAGAAATCGATCAAAAAATAAGCCAGATAGATATGACAAATTTTGTAAGCACACCTTCTTTTCCTCCATTCCAATGGGATTTATAACAGTTAAAGGACACTATCATGATTGAAAAAATATTTTTGAAATTTGCAGAAGGAAGGAATTAGCTAAGAAGTGAGGGATAAGGCTGTAGAATTTCATTTAAAGTTACCTTTCACAGCTGTTAAATTGACCATAAAAACCAGAAAGAAAAGGAAGAAAACCGGCGCCAGTGTTCCAAAAATTTCGATTTCTCCATTCCAATTACCTATTACGTTGTTGTGTAAAGTGTCCGACGGACCAGAAATGGACTACTAAAATCTCCGATTCTGTCCTTATTCAGGTTGGGGGGGGGGGCTTCTGGTCTATCACTTTGCAGCGGATGTTAGGATAATCTGTACTGGTTACATACATGCAAAAATCGTATTTTATATTTTTTCAATTGTGATTAAGAAACAATCACTGATAGTGTCTTTTAAGAAAGATATTACGTTTAATGTATATACGATATCGGGGATAGCATTGTGAAAGTAAATGTGAAGTGAGCGTTCAGTTGCACATTATCAATGTGGGTAATGTAACTGTGTTATTGTGGAAAAACTGGCATAGTTTAAATGTAACCAAAATCTACCCACTTAATCCTGATGTGTAAATGAAAAGGCTTTTCAACACCACTACTGTAATTCAGGTATAGAGACAAATATGCCAAAAAAAAGGGACTTAAACTCTAGCAATATTCCTAAACACTGGGAAGAGATATCCTGTTTCTTGCTCTGCAACAAATGAATTGCTGTTTGGATTCGTCATATCAGTTGGCACATGTTATAAATAAATTAATGATTAGTCCGTACTAGTTGAATTAATCAAGAAAATTGTTTGTAACATTAGTTGCACAACAAGGCTCATTGATATTCATGACCTTTGATATTGTACATTCTCACAAACACAAGTTTTAATGTTTTTTTCAATGTGATAAATCCCATAGGGAATAGTAGACCAACAAGGGTTGCTCGAAACCACCAACGTATTGCCTGCTTTCGCGCACAGCGTAAGACAAAGAGCAGCAGACCAGATGTCAATGTGTGAATAGAGGTATTCCCAAAAAAGTTGTTGCAAGCGAGTACAGATGGAAGAGTGTGGAAGAGAGCGCCCTCCACAACACGCCAGACCTAAAGAAGTAATAAACACTAACCACAGCACATCACAAACCACACTCAACAACCTCCACCACACCATCACACAACACAAACAACACCACACCACCCTCCTCACCTCCACACCCTTGCAACCACCCCACCCCTACCCAACACCCTGCAAACACCCCACCCCCTCCCCCCCCAACACACTGCCAAACAACCACCCCCTCCCCCAACTACCCTGCAAATGAGTGCCAACACCCCCCCACAACCCTCCCCAACACCCCGCCCACACCCCACACCCTCCCAACAAAACAAGATCAAAGAAAAAAAAAACTGGACAGACAAACAAAAAAAAGAAAAAAAAAAAAGGAAAAAAAAACGTCAAAAACAGAACAACAAAAACAACAATAGAGGCAAAAAAAAAAAAAGAAAATAATAAACACACAGCAACACCACACCTCCAACAAGCAAACTGCTGAAATGCATTGTGTGTTTTGTGCTGCTGCAACACCCCACCCCCGTTCCCAACACCCCACAACACCCCCCATCCCTCCCCAAACACCCTGCTGGAGCAACAACGGCGGCAACACCCCACGCCCCGCCACCAAACACCCTGCCAACAACCCTGCCCTGTTGTGCCAACACCCCACCCCTGAAATAGAAAAAAAGAAACAAAAAAATCGACACAAAGCAACAAAAAAAAAAGAAAAAAAAAACGATAAAAAAAAAAGACCAAAAAAGAAACCAAAAAAAAAACACACCGACCAAACACTTAGAAAGAAACGAAACATAAGAAACAATCATTAGACAAGATGACAGAAAAATCTTGTTAAAAACCAACACCCCACCTTCCCTCCCCACACCCTGCTGCCAACACCCCAACCCCCATTCCAACAGCACCCCACCCCCTCTCGAAAAAAAAACCATAACAGAAACTCTCAAATAAAACACACTTACCCACCAACTTCCCCCCCCAAAAGAAATCCATTGTTCAATCTCATAATAAACTATACCCTTGATAAAACTACAATAATAAAAAACAAACGACCCAACTAAACCGAAATTAACTTAACTTAAATCAATAGCACGAAAAAAAGAAAAAGCAAAACAAACAAATATTTTTGTTTTTAAAGGAAGACTGCAAAACACAACACCAAACCCTCCCAACCACACAAACACACAAACACCCCCACCCCCTCCGCCAGAACACCATGCTGTTGCTGCTTGCAACCACACCACTCCCATAGGATTAGGAATAGAGACAAGGCGGTTCGCGGTGGTTTACTCGAACCCAAGTCTCGCATTGCTTTTGCGTATAGCTGTAAGACACAGAGCAGCAGACCAGATTGAATGTCAATTGTGTTGAAATATAGGTATTCCCCCAAAAAAGTTGTGGCAGCCCTCCCCAATAACCCAAAAACACCCCACCCCCCCTCCCAAACACCCCCACCCCCCCCCAAACCACCCCACCCCTCCCCCAACATCCCCCAACACCCCCACGCCCTCCTCAACACCTGGCAACACCCCACCCCTACCCAACACATGCAAAACACCCCACCCCCTCCCCCAAACACCCTGCAACAACCACCCCCTCCCCCAAATACCTGCAACACCCCACCCCTCCCAAAAAACACCCACGCCACACCTCCCCGTGTTAACCACCCCACCCCCTCCCCAACCCTGCAACCGTATCAACAAGTCACATTGGAATGGCTTTGTGGTGGTGTCAGGATTTGTTCAGCTTAGTGGGGCTTATCGGGGGCCGGCGTGTTTATCCATGATACGGACGCTCCTAACATGGCCCGACTTTTGAGCCGGGGCGGCTTGGGAACAGTCAGGGGTTTACACCTACTCCTATTCGACCACTGACTCGAGGTACATGTACAGTTGTGGACTGACTCTGTACAGGGACCGACGGCTTAACGTCCCCTCGAAGGACGGGATGCTTTCCTGATCCATTGCCCCATTTCCAAGGAACCATGGAGGAGGGGAGAGCGGTTTAATTCTGTATTTTCATTCAATAGATGGTATATATACAGATCAAATCCACTGAATGGTTTAGCTACCCGGAATAATCCCAGCAAGTTGCCATGGACCCCACGGGATTCGAAACCGGGAATTTTTGATGGTAAAATTTGCGCCAGAGGCAAGCACCCTAACCGCTAGGCCAAGCTCTACCACTGACTCCCTGTGATTCCCCACAACATATCAAAGAATTGGAGCTTATATACGAGTAGATATAATTTGCAATCAAATTAAAGAAATAAACATCCATTTTTTGAGAGCACCCCCATTTTTTCAAAATTTGTTTGATACTTTTTGCACTTTCAGTTTGGTAATTGTCTAGCTAAACTATACTCATGCTAACGGGACAAGCTCAAAAATGCGTATTTATCATCAAAATAAGCGATAGCGATTTTGTCATAGAATTGGGATACCCGATTGCACTAAGGACGGGAAGAGCTGGACAATGCTATGTTGTTGTTTGTCCATGATGGAAATAGTGCCACCTCATGAACAAAATACCTCTAATTAACTACAATCCTCGAAAAACATGTTGGATCACTGTGACAGATTTAAGGGAAAGGTGACCCCCTGTCCCCCAATTCAATGTTGATCCGAGTCACTGTTGTCAACAGCTTCGCCAGGCCCCCAACATTGATTGATGGGGAGTGGGGAAGAATTTGGTAAAAGGGAAGACCTCTGCTTTCTAAAGAACAATGAATTACCCAAATTCGATCTCATTTGTGAACATGGCAATGGTTCCAATATATTGCATCAAGTGTTCCAAATATTTGTTTCGATGATTGTAGCTTTGGCTTGCCTGAACTGACGAAACAACTAATAGATAAACGTAGATACATGCATGACGCAATTTTCCGGTTATTCCATATTGGAAGGACATTTTCATCAGCCATTCAATTGTTATCAGAGATCTCAGATATTAATTATTCTAATTACAAATTTCCTTCATTTGCAACACATAGAGATTTTCGAACTCTACCATTCACAGGTATAGTTTACTAGCCAATTAACAATACAACTGTGCAAAAATCTCAAAAAAATGTGCTGTTATTGCTTTAACTCCAGCATATAATTAAATATTTACTTTGCTTTCATCTTATGCAGAAATGTTCAACTTAGCAAAGACTTTGAAAACATATAAAAACAAATCACCTGGCATTTTCCAGTTGAGGTTTAATAAACTGAATATATTAAACTGGGTCAACTTTACCTCAGGAAAAATAAGAAAAATCAGAATGAGAAAATTGCAGCATTAAAAAATAAAACCTCCTTCACAGCAAGCAGATTTTAATATCTTTACTATTGGTTATTAATAATGTAACGCTCACTGCAATATAATCAAGTTTGATAAGAACAACGACTTACATCATCAAATTATAAACTTTCAATATAAGAATTTGATGATGATTTGATCAATTTAGTGAACACAGGCAAATAACGTTGCTGGAATAAAAGGCAAGTAGAGTTACATCCAATTATTTGTGATTGCTATAATTTTGTATGCATTTTTTTGAAATTGTGGCAAGAGTTCTATATGTAGCCCCTTCAAAATTCTACATGTAACAAATTCTTGTTCATTTTTGGCCTTAGGGTTAGGGTTTGTTGTTAGTGTAGGCCATAAATAAAAAAGAAATTGTTTCTTGTAGAATGTTAAGAGTGAAGGTAAATATGGAACTCTTTCCAAAATTGTTGTGCTGAGGAGGGGAGGGGCTGAAAATCTTAAGTGGAGAGCCCCACTGACTGCTTTACCACAAAAGTGACAAATAAGCAGTAGCAGCAGCGGCAGAACGATTTTCAAAGTGGAGGGCGGAGCCACTTGGTACTTTATCTAAACAATTTTCAATACTTTACTATAATTTTTCTCTGCAGCTATGATACGCCAGATAATGGCTATAATCTGCATGTCTGTCCGAGAACATTTCGAAGGTTTATTGGATAAACAAGTACAAAAGACAAACCTTGTTTTGTATCGTATGATGGATGATTAAAGGTGAAACGAGAGATTACAAATAACAGGTATCCTTAAAAATGTGACAATTCTGTTTTTTGCACTGGTCTAAAGCTTTCTATCAAATATATCCCCCATCTGAAAGGATTAAGCTGAGAACTGTTCTTTGGTACCAAAATTGTGAAATTTCTAATTCCTATAGGAGCAAATAGGAATTTCAGCCTATGTTTTCTATTGAAATATAAGCATATACAAATCACCTTTTTTCTTTTTAAGTTATTTCTGTAGCCAAATAAAAGGTAGGGAATCCATTCAGTGTCTAACCAGGCGCGGATCCACGGAGACGGAGGGGGCTCGCGCCTCCCGGTATTTCTGCAAAATCTTGCAAAATCAGCCCATTTTGGACAAGTTACAGCCTTTCAGCCCCCCGGTAATTTTGATGTTTTTCAAATCCTGGATCCGTCCCTGCAAACCTATATAAAATCACTACATATCACAGAAAATATAGATGATTTGAAATCTCTTGTTGTACCTTTAAATCCCAAAATTTCTCTCCTACAAGTTAGTTTAGCAAAAGTTTGCAAGTGTCTTCAAGTTTTCAATTCATGGACACATAAGTCATGTGTGAAAGTAATTCTGTTTACACGCGTGTCTCATGCAACAAGCCTGCGCCGCACGAATATCATGCACGGTACGTGTATACAGTAGTGTTGCTTGTTGCACCTGCAGTGTTCTATATCAATTTGCGGTGTGAAGAGTCTTGCCTATTTGGTGATGAACATAGTCACAAATGTGAAGCATATGTAGAAGACCTACTTATATATAGCCAGACACAGAAGTATCTAATTTTTGATTGGATACTTACTGTGGTAATCATTTGATGAGCTAATCAGAGACATTTTAAGAAAAGTGTTTGTCCTCACACTGGCTCTAATGAAAGACAATCATGCCAATTACCATGCTTGAACCACTTTCAGCCCTAAGATTTCAGGCTAAATGAGAAAAATAGTAACCTTCTTCAGACACCAATTATTCTGACCATTTCCAGTAATATGAGGTCCTGGGACCTTTAAGTTCCTCCCATCCCAATGTGGTCAATGTACGACAAAACACAATTATGCAAATCATATTCAGCAGTTTGCCAGAAAACATCTTAAGAAAACTGTTCTTTCTTAAGAATTCAAAAACACTATCACACTGAGCCTGACAGAGTAAGTATACTTTAGTGTTAGTGAATGCTATGAGCTGCTGGCATGACCATCCCTGCACTATAGCAGGGGTTGTCCAAACCTTTTTAACAAAGCGCCGCTTGGTTGAATCTCAAAACTGATTGCGGGCCCGCAAGCAAATGAATCGGGGGAGGGGGGGTCAAACGTTTGTTTGTGTCTCAGGTTACTATAACCAGTTTTGCTGAAAAGGGGACTTATTGCTATACCACAGATGCAGATTTGGGCCAACTTTAACTCGCAAATGTCCATTTTCTTTGAATTGTCAACCCTTTTAACAAAATTTAGAAAAATGGTTTTCAGATGAGAAATTGATAATTTTCTAACAAAATGTTTAAAAAATGAAAAAAGCCCCATTCTACCCTTACACCAACCTTGGCATGAAGAAAGGGATAGGGATCATTCATATGCTAGGAAGGATGAAATGGAATTGGGCATGGCAGTACCCCTGGAGTCAATGACCCCTTGGCCAATATGTCATCATACAAATCGGTTGAATCTATTACTGCGGCTAAGAGTGGGTGTAATATGGGGGTTGATCTGCATGTGTTGATGTCCTTTGGGCGGTGGTGTGTGTTGGTTGGGTGAGGGCGGGAGGAGTGGTGTGGGTGTGGTGTCTGTGGGGTGTATAAATGTGTCATTTGGTTATAGTTATTTGCTTCTATGTGTGATATATTTAACAACATCTTTGTCTAAAAAAAATCTATATTTAAGAAATGCATTTTTTTTCTGGGAATTGTCGCAGGCCGCATGTATGCTCTTAGCAGGCCGCAAATGGCGCGAGGGCCGCAGGATTGGACACCCCGGCCCCCAACTTTAAAAAGGGTCCCACTAAATTTGTTCATTAACCTTCATTAGAAGACCCAATCCATGGGAGTTTCCGTACCCGACCATCTGGCCACACTTTTTCTGACACACTTATGAATGTGTAAGAAAAGTGGTCAGGGATGGTCAGGCTTACGGAAAAAAACTCCTAAATCCCTGAGAAATGATACTCTGCTTTCAACGGTCAAAGAATGCTCCAAATGACCCAGCTAATAGTCAGCAAATCACAATACCCAGGTATACATTATTATTGTTGTTTTCTATAGGACAGCTAAAAATCTGATCCCCCCAAACTCCACCCTTTCTCCCAACCTCCCCCCCTCCCTCCCCCTCACCACACACAAAACCTCTCTGCTACCCTCTTCACTAATCTTATACATACTCAACACCACACCTGCTCCCCCAGACTCTCTCACGTGTACCTCTCGAATCTCACTTCTCCCCCTATTTCCCTTATTATTAACAACGCTTCCCACTTTTAACCTACCCACTCCCCCACCCTTTCCCCTCCCACTTTCAGATGCTAGGTATGGTAAGGTTTTAGAATTAATGACACCTAACTTTCTAAAGTGTTATAAAGAGTGAAAATTGCTCTTTCAAAGAGTGAATCCTAGGGACCAGTCTTTGTTGAAGTTAAATTTTACTCTTAAAAGAATAAATTTGGTTTAGCATTACTATTCATCAATGAATTGTCCTCTTTTAAGAGGGAAGCATTGACAGAATTCACTATCAAAAGAGGAAAATTTAACTCCAACAAAAGACTGGTCCCTAGAATCACTCCTTGAAAGAGTGATTTCACCCTTTTACATTGAGAGAGAACCAATATGTGTCTCTTGTGTCATCATGGTTACATAAACATTTTACAAGACAAGCATTGAAAACCCCACACTATCCTTTTCACATTTATCATAACATACAAACTCTTAATCTTTTTGAAATAGCCAAATAGCCTGCGGCTCTATTCAAAGAATTATAAGCTGTGGGTGCCTGGCCTATCTTACAACTTGACCTTACATATCGTGAACTGGGCATGGACCTTTGAACTATCAAACCAATGAGGGATCCCATATTGCACCTATGACTCAAGTTTAACTTCAACTTTTCAATGTTAGGTCAAGTTTGACATTTTAGCCTATTTCAACTAACCTCACATGACCTTTGACCTTGGCACATGACCTTGACCCTCATCAAAAATATGAGGGAATCCATGGTGACCCTATGACAAAAGTTTCGTCCAATTGACTTCAACTTTTCAATTGAGGTCAAATTTAAAAAAACTAACAATTTTTGAAAAAATGTAACAATTTAGTGACACACGCATACACACATCCACATACACATGCACAACTGATTGCTAGTGGTCCTGCCACTATAGCTGGGGGCCCACAAACATATGATAGACAGATAACATCAAATTGTTTTCAAGTAAGTGAAAATGATTGAATGTAGATGTAGTGCCAAGTTTTTTTAGTAGTTTGAATTATATTCCTTTACTGGACTCCCTCTTTAAGCTTAGAAACCACATCATAGTGAAGTGACAATAAACCTTGTTTTGCAGGCCACCAAGAGATCCCACTTGCCCGTTTATGCAGGCACGAGAAGAAGAAGGTGCGACGGACATATCTGCCTGACTATGGCTATATAAAATACGTTGAGATCAACAGATTGTTGAACAGCAGCATCAAAGCATAGGGGATGGAAATGCACGGCACTAGTCTAGCATGGCCGCAGGATATATCATGGGAGGTATTTGTAAAGATGCGATTTTCCATCAATAACGTCTTTATATATTAATGGAACTTGGACAAAATGAAGCGGAGTTGTGGACAGGGATTACTTTGAACGGTGGTTGCATCTTCACTACAGCCCTGATTAAACGTTCAACTGGGCAGTCCTGGGGGTGTGATCAGGTTCCGGTTGATGGCATGAAAACAAATCAATACGCCAATCCCAATACAGGTCATAAATATAATGGCTGCCTTTTCTTCAATTCAGCCTCCATTTTGATGCAAGTAAATAATACCATCTGTAATTTGGTGGTTCTTAGAAAGTGCACTAAAGGAATCTGTTGGAAAAATTTAAAAAATTTTCAGTTTTCCAGGAACAAGGATTACAGTTCAAAAGGGAGAAGTTTTCTGATAATTTTTTTTATTTCAAAACCATGTTCTTATTTAGGGGATGGTCAAAGCATGTCAAATTCCTATTTTAGGGTATTTTTTGCACATAACATGAGGTAAATAGAGATCTCTGTCATTTGTATGAGGTACAGAGGTCAAGTTCTTACATTTATTGCTTAAAGGGGCATTTCGTGATCCACAACCTCGTCCCCACAACTTACCTCAAAAGAGTTGAGATTTTTATATCATCTGAACCATTAGCCTTAGTAATCCATGTGTACTAAATCTTACGTGCAAATTCGGTCGAATCTGTAAGAAATTCGCAATTTTGTATTTTCTGTCCGTAAACGGACAGAAATGACAGCACAGTAGCCTATGGGACCGTGGGAAACAAGCATTAGTCATCACACAAAACCGCAAGATCGGGATCAACTCAAATTTTGTAAATAAGCTTTTCTCAAGGATATTAGTGAACCATGAATACAACAGAAGGTGCTGGAATCACAAAATGCACCTTTAATTACATTCAATATAATTTGGAGACTAAGGCTGGTATTCTGAAAGGGAGACTAACTTTAGTCCTGGTTTTAAACCAGGGTTAGTCCTACAAGAGTGAATCTTTTTCCTTTTCAATACTCTTAAAATGTGCTGTAACGGTGAGCACATTATGGTGAGCACTCACCTGTTACATTCAACTTTCACAGTATGTGATGTGATCAAGCAAAATGAGTCAGAAGTCGCAAATATTGATTTTGAGATATAGCCAAACAAAGGAGAAAATGTCTTTTGTTCCTATTGTTTTTGCCACCCTTCAACTGATTATATCTTTGGAATTATATGGTCAATTTCAAGGGGAGTTTCAGCAAAATGTAGGTTTTTAAATGGTGCATACAATTACATGGAAAAGTAAAAATCGAATCTGACCGACTTTAGACTCATTTTGCTTGATCACATCACATATTTTGAAAGAAAAAAAAGGTCCATTCGTGTAGGACTAACCCTGGTTAAACCCAGGACTAAGGTTAGTCTCCCTTTCAGAATAACAGCATTAAACTTCAAAATCCAGTCTGGGCTTTAAAAATGAGCCACCAAAATTGCCGCCATGGGCCAGAAAAATGACCAGGGGTCTGTTTCCCAAAACTTGGCATAACTACGTGTATTAAAATCAGCATATTATGTCCTAAAAAAGACCTTTTCATACCAGTTACACAGTGCTTTCGAGAAATTGGTCCACTGAGGCATGAGATAATATGCCATATGATTTGCGGATGAGTTTCGAGAATGGACCCCGGGTCTATGCTATTTAGGGTATGATTTTATGCCATTTAGTGGTAATTTAGATTTGCTTTACGTGATTAGAGTATTTCAAGGAATCAAACAAGCATGGTATAGCACCTCCAAATTGGAGAATCCCCTCGGGAGGCATGATTGAAAAAGTTGTCTTTCACACATTAGACTTCCAACTGCGCATTCTGTTTACATTGAAATAAGATGCACAATCAATATCTAGAAGAGTTTTACCAAACTTAGCAAATGCTTTGTGAAGGTAATGAATAAACAAGGTTTTTCATGGACATTATGTTTGTTTTGAAAAAATATAAAAATAAATTGAGAAAACAAGGAAAAAACATCATTACATCATTTTCTACACGTTGGCAAACAAGAACATGAGATTCGGAAAAATTCAAGCATTTTTCAATTTTTATTATTTTGATGTTGGGTTTCGGACATCAAATTTCTCCTACGTTTCTATTGTTTTGAAGGCAAATATCTCATAGAAAAGGAAAAAACGGGAAAGCATAGCCAAAAAAACTATATATGCCCAAATGCAGAGCTAAAAGGCTCCTATCAAATATTAACGTTGGTTCCAATAAAGCAATGTTTAAAATATCTTATTAACCAAAGACAACAAATATATCTGAAAAGGAATGGTTTATGAAAATTGACCATATAGTCATATGCTTTAGTGGCTGGAAAAATGTGCTGCATTGCTTTTGGGGACACGCTGTATAGAACAGCTTACTGAAGTGTGTAAGTGATTACCTACTTGAATCAAAGGCCCTATGAACCAAAAATAGGAGCCATATTTTAGACTAAGTATTCCTCTTTCACATTCTATTATAAAAAAATACCCTTCAATGTTAATAAAAGAAAAGAGTTAAAGGAATACTTGTGACAACAGCTAATCACGGCTGTTTGACCTGAGATTATTTATTGTTTCGTTTATTTTTAGAGCCAATTTTTTAAGCAATGGTGAACACAATTTTGACAACTGATATAAGTAGGAACAATGCAAGAGCTATACCATCTGCAAAAGTTCAAGAAAAAATCAAAGGTCATTGATGAGGTTATAGAGCTATACAAATATTGAATGCTATGAGAGGGGCATAGTAGGGTTTCGAGATCACCGAGGCCTATAGGTTCAACCTGCTACCGATAAAAAGCAGTCAATATTTGTTTAGATACCGGAATCTATAGATTTTGTCATAACACAGGCCTTATCATGTGTAGCTCATGAGCTGTAGGCATGTTGTCATGGCGTGCAGTGCGATCGGTTTAAACAAATGTGTAACTTAGGGTCCAAAAACTGTCAAGAGTTAGCAATCAAACTTTCTGGTGTTGAGGAAGTGACTTTGGAGTCCAAAACGGATCCGTAATCAAACTTTCTGTGCCATTTTTTTGTCGGCAAGATGTGTAACAATTTTCTTGCAGCTACGAATCCGCAACTCTTTACAATCATCGCTTCAAGAATTTCCCTAACACGATGAAAACACCAACACATCAAGCTAAATGTGCTAAGTCCAACTTTATTCTGTTACAATCACCTATTAAACACAATGTGGTCTATTGATTTAGGCAAGAAATCTTTGGATCTAGATGCTTATCAACGGTTTTAGTTTGTAGTAGAAAATCGTTGCCAGAGAACCAGTCAAACCTGAGTGCCGATGCCATGGGCGCAGCCAATTTATTTCCAAAAAGCAAAGCGCGACGACGCTTTGGGGGGCGCTATGACAGGTCGACTGTCAAACAATATCAGAGGGGATAGGTTTCAAGTTACGAGCAGTAACAACAGCCTCAAAGCATGAATAGGCTACTGATGCTGCGATTCAAGACATTCCCTGCTTGTTGTATCCCGGTTGGGGGCTTTGGGGGGGGGCTTGTATCAGACTTTACATTACAGCACAGACTCCCACAACGAGTAAACCAAAATACGGTTGCTTATAGTCATCTCTTACACCAGCTTCAATATGCTACACTCATAATACGGATGGATAGTTTGTACAACAGTCTTTTACGCTGGAAGAGTGTCAAGGGCATAGTTTAATGAAACATGACCCCGCTTCTTCACAGGGCCAGTTCATTTTTGTTCATTGCTTGAAGCAGTTGAATTAATGCCCCACTTTTAACCAATCGATACAGAGGATCTATATATGAGGTATATATGCCTTATATGCTTATCTCCGTAGAAAGATGTGTTAAACTAGATTATACAAAAATCACATTTGCCCGGAATTAATTTCATGAAATTACAAATGATTAGTCAGTGGTAGAAAATAATCAAATTATACTGTCCAACGTGTGTCGCCATTAAGTTTTGTTTTATTCTACTTATGTCATTAATCATGAGACTTTCAAACAGCTGTGTAAATATCTTGTATAGGAG
Source organism: Ophioderma brevispina (assembly GCA_023653785.1). NCBI lineage: Eukaryota > Metazoa > Echinodermata > Ophiuroidea > Amphilepidida > Ophiodermatidae > Ophioderma > Ophioderma brevispina. The sequence goes on along the minus strand of JAMKCH010011746.1, from coordinate 106,039 downwards.
GAAGATGAAAAGAATGAAGAAGTCGTTTTGGAACACACCTCAGTTTCTACTACTTCATTTTCTATCCCTTTCTCTCCTATTTAATGTTTTTGTTAGTTGGTACTGTCTTTTTTAGTTTTGTTCCTTTTCTGTCATTTTTTTTTCTTTTTCTTTTCTCAGTGTTTAACCTTCCGTTATATTGGTCCTTATACCGGCTAGTCAAATTTCCCCGCCTACTTACCTGCCTTGCTTCCTCTCCCCCTCCCTTACTTTTCCACTACCTTTCACAATCATGTACCATGACCGATATTTGTTTTTACTTAATTTCCTTGCTTTATCATTAATCACTTTATTTCATAATGGCCACCACTTCTTATAAGCCCACAGGGTTGTCTAGTGGTGGTCCTAGCATATTTACATCTCATTAGTTCATATTTTCATATCCTTATAAAGTTCCATGTTTTCATATCCGTGTTCTTTTTTCCATTTCCTGTACTTTTATATATGCCCCCCTGAATAAAATTGGAAGAACTTTGAAAGTTCAAAAAGCAAGGATGTTGTTTTTGGTAGTCGTTTATCGAGATGTGGTGGCAGTTGAAAGAGGCGATGTTTGGAGGAATATAGTGTGGAGAATGAACAACTCCTTCCTTAAAAAGGACATCTTCTGCATTTTATGCACATTATTATTAGTATTTTGAAATGAAACAACAAATTGAGTTTTGTAACACTATAATTTAATGCTACTATGCAAGGCACAATCATAATGATCAACCTTTATTGTGAAACGAAAAGACATTCAGTTTCATGTCCTTTTTTCTGATACATCGGTATTATTTTGAAGTAAATCGCATTGCTGAACACCAGCTTCAGTTTTCACCATACTTCCCTTTTAAAGGGAACGTCTTATCTAGTGCAAAGGCCAAATCACTATGGGTGTAAGTAATCCTGTCATACTTGCTTTACAAAAGTTTGCCTGTTTACCACACGAATATTAGTCTGCTAATGACTAGTTCAGGCTATCAGTGGTTAAAATTACATAAAACAATGTATTCTGTAACCACAATTGTTTAGTATAACATTGGCAGTATTATTTTGGATTAAATTGGGCTAGAAAGGCATTCGTACGGTTAATTTTGTCAAGCAAAATTTTGCAAGCGCACCCCCACAGAAAAAACTGTTTACATAGCTACCTTTATGTTAAGGACACTAGTCACATTAGTGCAAGCAGGGAATGTCCACTATCCATGTGCGAGTAGGTATGATATCACTGGCCATGGCCTGGCCATGCATGGAAATATGAAGACTCTTGAACTCAGTCAGTCAGTATCATAACAGCTGAGAAGTGTAAACACCCCTGGATGGGCTTATACACACAATAAGAACCGAGGTACCCACGCCTGAGGGTTTGGTCAAGTCAGGATTAATCTTCTGCCGGGCAGAAGAAAACAGAGAGAGAAATAGCCAGCTGCAACGATAACCACGGATTCTCCTATCGCCCTTAGTACTTGAGGCAGCAACAAGGTTAAGGTCTCCCCGCCCAGACACTTCACAAGATAACACCGTGTGTACTTCTCTCATGTTCTGAAATCTATCTGGCCCTTGGTATTTTGGGAGCCACCTGAGTACCTAACTTTGCCCCAGGGGGTGGTTGGAACATCTCCTAGCCAGTGACACACACAAGATTATAGGATTCCTTGTAGTGTAGATAAAATTAACCCGAGAAGACTTTAATATGGACCTTTCGTTCAATTGCTGAACAGAATATCTTGTAACTGGGTTAAGGATATTCCATAAGAAAAAGTTTGGTTTTCAATATAAGGGGTAACCTCCCAAACCAACCACAAGAGACAAACTAAAAAACTTCAGCCCATGAGACGATATCTTTAAACATTTCAATAAACAATTTGTTTTAAACATCGCTTATCTTTTATCAACAATGTATGTCACATCATGATGACCTCCGTCTTGGTTCTTTAAAGGGGGATGACCCAATTTAAGTAAATGAAAGTTTTCATTTTGTAGAATGGTCTCATCCCCAAATCCCCACCTGGAAAGTTTCAATGCTGATATTTAAAACCTGTTTTGATATGAAAAGCTAAAAATGGTGGATTTTGTAATCCCCATAGGATGCCGTTGACCAAATTGGGGCACATTTTGGCTCATACATCCAAACCACACATCTGTTAACCCTAGATTTTACAGAGGAAAATATAAAAAATAGGTAATTTATACCAATTTTGCACCACATTCTGGTAAATCTGTGCTTCTGGCGAGGAGGCTATTAGTGGTCGGCCCATGGCCCTTTACTCTATGTTTGAGATGAAAGCAACTCCTTGAGTACCTAATATTTCCTGGGGGAATAAGGGGCAGTCTACTATCCAGTGACACTATCAGAGCATATAAAGATTATTAGCTTCCATATAGATAAAGCTAGTGGGGAGACCTTTATGTGGGAATTTCTAATTTAGATGCATACAGTTGCTGTACAGGGGGGGTTTTTTGTTAAAAGGTGATTCAGATGAGTATGCATTTCCATTTAAGTAATTTAACCAAACCAAAAGGAAGCCCAAATATGTCAACTGCATCTAGATGAGACTTTTTGTTGACTCAACTTTTAAGATCTACATCCAAAATTGCATAAGGGGGATCCTGAGAGATAAAGAGAATACAACATGCAGTCGTCACAAGTGTTTTTTTGCATCTCATGTTTTCTGCATAAAATAATACATACATGAAGTCTTATAGCAAAAAGTGTTCAAATGTGACATATTAGAAGACATTCTGAACATAATCTAAACATTTAAACAATCTTTGTCATTCTACAATGTATACAATATATAAGGCCAAATGGAAGTCAATGTTATGTTTCCCGTAACAGTTTTTTGCAAATCATAGTACAGTTGCTGTACAGGGGTTAAGGTGATTCAGGATGAGTATTGCATTTCATTAAGTAAAGGGAAACAACAAAAGAGGAAGCCAAAATATGTAAACTGCATCTAGATGAGATGTTTTGTTGACTCAACTTTTAAGATCTACATCGCAAAATTGCATAAATCCTGAGATATAAAGAGAATACATGCAGAGTACAAGTGTTATTTTTGCATCTCATGTTTTCTGCATAAAATAATACATACATGAAGTCTTATAGCAAAAAGTGTTCAAATGTGACATATTTAGAAGACATTCTGAACATAATCTAAACATTTAAACCAATCTTTGTCATTCTACAATGTATACAATATATAAGGCCAATGAAAGTCAATGTTATGTTTCCCGTAACAGTTTTTGCAAATCATAGTACAGTTGCTGTACAGGGGTTAAGGTGATTCAGGATGAGTATTGCATTTCATTTAAGTAAAGGGAAACAACAAAAGAGGAAGCCAAAATATGTAAACTGCATCTAGATGAGATGTTTTGTTGACTCAACTTTTAAGATCTACATCGCAAAATTGCATAAATCCTGAGAATAAAGAGAATAAACATGCAGAGTAAAGTGGTTATTTTTGCATCTCATGGTTTTCTGCATAAAATAATACATACATGAAGTCTTATAGCAAAAAGTGTTCACATGTGACATATTTAGAGACATTCTGAACATAATCTAAACATTTAAACAATCTTTGTCCATGTCTACAATGTATACAATATTAAGGCCAATTAAAGTCAATGTTTTGTTTCCCGTACAGTTCTTTGCAAAATCATAATGAGGCAATTATTTCCTATTCATTATTATGAAGTTTGCAGCACAGCCTTTCAACCAACCTTCAAAAAGCGTGCTCTTATATCTACAATATTGCGTCAAACAACCCTACATTTAGAAATGATTTTGGGGGCCACTGTCCTTTGGTTTAAATCTACTAAAATCACATCACAAGATGCGATCAAAAGAAGAAACCGTTTGATTATTTTCTTTGAAATACAAAATAATTAACAGTTTAGGGATTTCAGCATCTCAAACACACGGGCAGAAATCATAACACGGGCGGGTTACGGAACATACCCTCCAACTTTCGATGCGCTTTTCTAATAAGTGATCATTTAACATCAATTTTGCCAAATCTTTTCTTGCAACCTTAAAATAATCAGCAGCCTCTCAACTTCTCGGGCATCAATAATGTCTGTGTAAACTCGTCTTAAAGGTGCAAAAAAGAGATTTTGAGGCACCCAAATTTGTGTCAAATAGTACTTGTCATATAGATTAGACAACATAGAATTACTTGTATTTGGGCTGTAGAACTGTCTTAAAAATACAAGAAAGTAAAGGTGATTTTGGATTTGCTTATATTTATATAAAACATAGGCTGATTTCGTATTTGCTCCTATCCGAATTAAAATTTAAACAATTTTTGTACCAACGAAATATTTCTCAGCTTCATCCTTTCAGATGGGGGTATATTGAGGGAAAGCTATACACAAGGCCAAAAATCAGTACTTTCCAATTTTTTTTAGGGGAGATAGGGATACCTTTATGTGAAATCTCTCGTTGCACCTTTAAAATAGAAATCAAGCGCCTCTCAAGTCTAGGCATCAATATGTCTGTGTAAACTGTCAGTAAACTGATATGGTATGGTTTGATGAAATTGACATTTTAAAATCTGATATAAACAAGTGTGTGTCCACATCAATCCCTGTTATGCTAAAACGATCATTCATGGGGGGGGGGTCCATTACTAAACTTTTGAGCCTAATATAGTGAATGTTGTTACATTTCAAGGTGTCCGATTTGTATGACTGTCACTCTACCTCCTTCAATTCAGTCTCGTAGACTCCTTCATGATTCTGATAAAATCATTCTTCCTTTAGGATTGTAGCAATTATTCCTCCAAAAGATTGATTCTAAAGTTGTACTAAAACAACAATAATCGTTGAAATATAACAAATTTTAAAACAAAAAAACAACCTAAAATTATAAAAATGTTAATTTTAACAACCCATTGGACACCTGCATATCTAACGGCTTCTTAGAACTATGTTGATTGGTTACCGGAAGGAAATATCATTTAATGAAACAAATCAGGGATTCTGTAAGAATAGTGGATTGGAATGACATTTAGGGCATTTTGGTATTGTACAATAATTTTCCACGAAAAGTTTTGAAATTTGGGGTCTATACAAACCATAAATTAACTCATCCATCAGAGGGGATGTAAAGCTGTCGGTCCTCGGGTTACATTAGTCTGTTTGATCAGCACTAATCAGGCTGGCGACTCAAACCGCACAAACCAATACATTATAGGCACATGACAACACAATAGACATAGTTTGTATATTTTGTGTGATACGCACAATTTTCTACATGGCTTGAGTATATTCATGCCGTTTACTTTTATGTGCCGGAAAGATAAAAACAATTTATGCTTATTTGTTGTAGTATAGCCTGGACTGTTCCAATCCCACCAACAACTATGGAACCAATGGAAATGAAGCTTCCTGAGAGCTTTGGGGGTTATCAGGCTATGGGAAGCGTGGCCTAGCGGTCAGGGTGCTTGATTGTGGCGCAATATTTACAAAAAATTCCGGGTTCGATCCCAGTGGGGTCACTTGCATGGATTTAATGGGTGCTCAATCGGATTTAATCTGTATACGAGCTATTGATTAAATACAGAATACAAATTCCGCCCGGTCCCTTGGAATTGGAGGAGGGGACGTTAAGCCGTTGGTCCCGTTTACAGAGATCATCAACTGCATACATGTACATTACAGTCAGGTCGAATAAGAGGTAGGGTGTAAAAAATCACGGTGACTTGTTCCCAATCCGCCCCAGTCTCAACAGCGGGCCATGTTAGGAGCGTCCGATCATGGATCACACGGCCCCGAATCAGCTTACTCAGTTGAATAAATCCTGACGCCCACCATCATAAGCCATTACTAATGACTGTGGAAACGCTAAGAAGAACAAGAAGGGCTATAGATAAAGGTTACTTGCCCATGCCCTTGGAACCCTCTGATTTACCAGTATCAATGTTGATAGTCAGATGAAAGGTATTTTAATTTTTCTCATGCTCCAATTGTAAGCAAGTTATTTCTCGGATACAGATAAACTTGTTTTAATTGGTTAACATCAATTATTATTTTTTAAGTGGAGAAAGAAACACGAATCGCATACTAGACACTGGCTAACAATTATGGACATGGACATATAAACATTGCCAAAGGGTGCACACCACGCCTGGGCAGGGGAATTGAACCCCGGACTTCGCACACAAGGGGAATGCTCTAACCACTAAGCAGACCCAGGCCACCCTGATAAACGCGCTGTAACAAGCACTAGTAGTAATGGCTGAGAGATCCGGGCCAGTGTACGATGCGCTATAGTACATACACAACTTTGCATCAATATTAGCTATAGTGAACAGGGCCTTGTACTGAATGTGCTTATCACTTCTACTATCAGCACGCAAGTTTGTTTCCCCAAGGTACTTGGTGATAATGCATGCAAGTGACAGGCAGAGAACACAATCCAATAATCTGAACAAAAACCTTTATAATCAAATCAAAATTAAGAAAGATATTGTTATTGTTGTTAGTATTTTAAAAAGTATAAAAGGGGGGGTCCTTTTGTTAAGGTCAAGAATGATACATATAAAAAATACAGCAAGTAAACTTGCATGATCCCCCTGGCAAAATGGCAGTATGGAACATGACCTCAGATGGCCTTTGACCTTGGTCCATGACCTTTGACATCATCTTCATATGAAGGAACCCCTAGTGCACCTTAAACTCATCTGGTTTAAATCAGACTTCAACTTTTCTCAAAGACCTGAAAAACAAAAACCTAACCATACTGGAACACACACATACAAAGAAACCTATAACCAAACTGGAACACACACACAAGCATACAGACATGTGCACTCTCGCAAAATCACCCTTCTGCTTTCCAAGCAAGGGGGATAAAAACAACATATCTTTCTATCATTCCCCATAATCATCAATCAATACTGGAGCAATAAGCTGCATGAAATAGTCAGTATCGCATGAGGGGCATGGGTAAATCATTTCACAGAAGTTCTTCAAAAGGTTCCAACATTTCCCCAAAGATGAATTCATTGATGTATGAAAACTATTGATTCTCATCTTATGCCATGTCCAGCTCCCCCTGGGATAGAGTTTCCCACCAATTGGGTATAAGTTTTAGTCATACAGCAAAGAAATCTCAAATGACACCAATCTGTTTACACAACCTCCAAGGGGAATATCACTGTATCCCATAATGTAATGCTCGTCCTTCAGTTGCTCTGTAATACCTTCATTGATCCTAGAGATAAAAAGTACTTAATAGGTCCATGAACAAAAACATTTCTGTAATTTTTCAAAAGAAATTGCTTTGAAAGACTTCTTGTTAGATCTTGGGGCAATTCCCCCTAAAACAAGGCAGGGGTCTGCTCCGTGATTTTTTCAAAAACGCATTTAGATGCAGTTAAGGGACATTAGGGATATTAAAACTATTGGTTAGATTAAATTCTGCTCTCCTTTTCAATATGTAGTGACATAACACCATCGTGATAAAACACAAACATTTTTCAATGGGAATTTGGCCATGAAGACAAGGTTAGAACGAGTTTGGGGTTTATTCCTTATTGAAATGCGTTTCACACGATCTGGCACTCCACAACTCTCATACACAAGTAGTTCTGTAACCATGCTTTTTTCGTAAGGAGCATGGTACTACAACCAAAAGAAAACCCGGTCTCATTGTACCTGTTGGGTCAACCGAGGGCAAGCAGAATGGTGGACAAGTGAACAACAGGTGATAACATCATTGGTTTAACATGTATACCTGAACTCTTGACAAAAATTCTGAATATCAAGCTATATTTTATTTAAAAACCATGATTCTTTTGGTGAGATGCTAAATCGAATGGAGTTTGGCCACCATACACTTGTGAACAAAACAAGAAACCGTACATGACCAATTTCCTCACGGTAGTAATCACACAGATACCACAGATTACCTGCCCACTAGACGTACCTCACTGGCCAGGATTCTATGTGTTGTGCTGCATAGACAAGAGTGTAAACACACATCACACAGAAGCTGTCTGCACCATCACAGAGTAGATACACGGTTACATCAGCTCTCAGCACGCATGGTATGGTCAATTTTGTTTTTTAGACATTTTTGGCATATATTTGCATTTTTATTATAGTAGATTCAACCTATCGTGTCACCTCTAGTACTTTTCCGAAGGTATTGGCATTGAATGAGGGGGTGTGCAGTGGATGGAAATTAAAATTCTACGCTAAATCTATTGAAGCATAAATTCCGATAGCAGAGAAAATCAATTCTGTGCTTAATGAAACCATTCAAATCAACGTACGCATTTTCAACTCCCATTGGCTTCTCATTGGTATTCAATGTAAGGTGAGTTGAATGTTATTGACTTTTGAGCGCCCATGTTTATACTCGATTCGCGCTGATATAGGAGCTGGGGAAAAGTTTTGGGTCATATCCATTAGGTGAAATAGGGAAGAAGCATTTTAATCTATCCAAGAAGTCGCTTCGCTGCCTAACAATAGAAAGTGCCTTGAAAGGAAAAGGGCCAAGTACAAAACTTAATTTTGTTTACTGTACTTTCCAGAATTGAATTTTGTAGTTTTAATACAATTGATTTATAAATCATTCACATCACTTCACTGTACTGTGACTTCACTTTAAAACGATGTTTAGGAATTAAACGATTTTCTGTGGTCACTGCGAAAACGCTATCTTTTAAATGTTTCAAGATGTTAAGAATTTTGATTGCAAGTGTTTAAGAATATGGCATTAGAATTAATGAATTGAAAATGATATTTAGAATTAAACAGATGGGAAAATAATTAAATTCCTGCTGGGCACTATACATGGTATGTTCATAATGTTTGGTCCGTCTACATTGTTCCTAAATGAACACTGACAAAGTTCCCGATTTTTTAGGCGACGTTAATTACACAATTGTGTTTGCGTTTTTTATGTGTTTAGGCCAAGGTTTTCATATTCAAATATTTCATTCAACGTGCTTCAACTATTAAGAACTACATTGGACCATCTTTGAGTGGGTATTGACTATTGTATTAGTCGTATTAGTTTAGGTAATGTATGAAAGTAATGATGAGGCCCCATATCACCTGCGAGGACAGCGCGAAAACCTTTGTTACCATATTCAGGATTGAATAGCGCACCTGCCTCATACAGGTAGTATTTCACATATTAACATACATTACCTTTACCAGTGACCCTCTGTGTTTTGACCACTGCACATTGTATTGACCGTAGAACACACAGTATTACGAACGCACGGACTAGGAGTGCTACAAAGTTTAATTGCTGTGCGCCCCTCACAAATAGCTCTCGCCCGTAAAAAAGTACAGGTTGTCCCTATATCAGCGCGAATCGAGTATAGCTGTGTTTGGATACAAAGGAACACAAAAGTCTTTGCACTCTCCATGTAAACTCAAAGGCCAGATTATCTTAGTTCATTCATGAAACAGGTGAACCGGGCCACATATTCTGCCTCCTCTCCCAGCGAATCGACGCTGTCCAAAACTTTTCCTTCGGTGACACGATGGGTTGAATCTACTATAAAAGTGCATCAATATGGTTTTTTTTTATGATGCCCAATTTGAATTTCATAATGATTTTCCTAAAAAATGATAAAAAATGCTGAACAGAGAACAAGTGTATAGCACCCTCATTTCATTCAAAATGGCATCCTAGCGTCCTGGCGTGTCTACTGTCTACACCATATCCACCTTCTCTCCACCTAGTGGGCAACTACAGGGTAGCCATTGGGGTAGGTAATGTAGAGTAGACACATCACTGTATACCTAACGCCAAGTAAAAAAATAAACCAGTTGATCGTCCCTGCTCGCTCCAATTTTGGAAGCTGCAACAATTTGTTTGTTCTTTGTTATTTTTTTAAAAAAGCAACAACACCACCAAAAAGAAGTCTAAAAAAGGGGAAAAATGAAGTCAAAAAATATTGGAGCACTATTGAACTCTCATACCCATTTTAAAGAGTATCCTACATTTTGTTGAGCAATTTCTTCAACCTTCTTACATAAGGTACTACTATTTTCACAACGCAAGCACAATCTTCAAATATATCATGGTGGCCATCTTAGACATGGCGGCCATCTTTGAAAACAAATAAAAAAATAACAAATAATAAAGGCCTCCCTCACCAACTTTTTCCAAAAGTCCGGACGATCAACTGTTTTATTTTTTTACTTGGCCTAATAACTGTGTACTTTGCAAGCCCTATCTTGCAGCTACTGCATCGCAACTACCCCAGTGTGTACTGTGTAGTAGACACAGTATAGCTGCTGCATAGGCTACCACACAAGTAAAAAAATACTCAAGTAAACTGCGTCATCCCCCCTGGCAAGATGGCAGTCTGGAACATGACCTCAGATGACCTTTGACCTTGGTCCATGACCTTTGACATCATCCACACATGTAGGAAACCCTATTGCACCTTAACCCCAAGTCTGGTTTAAATCGGACTTAAACTTTTCGAAGGAGACGCGAAAAACGAAAACCTAACCAAACTGGAACACACACACATACACATACATACATACACATACGGATATTTGCACCCTCGCAATATCCCCCTCTGCTTTTCAAGCCAGGGGGATAAAAATGGCTGTGTAATCACTGTGGGTCTCTTTTAGCATGAAGCAATCAGCATAAAATAGTGCTGTCACAGAGGCATATAGACTGCAACCTGCTGACTAAAAAGCAACATAGTCATCTTCCCAATATCTACTTTAAGGGAAAAAAAACAATAACAACAACAAAAAAAGGTTAACTCAAGGATATTGCATTTCAAGAATTCATTTGGCAATCATCACTCTACAAATTTCAATATGAATACTAGACAATTTTAACACTTTTCCTTATAGAGTCAAATCTCCAAGGCTTCCCCTTTAGAAGTCAGCAGCTTTGATGAGATTGCAGTCGCAAGGGTGATTGTGGTCCACCAGGGATCTCCACATCTCGAAAACCACAAGCACATAATCCACACGTCTTTATTTTTTCTTATACCTTGTTTATCTATTTATTAGCATTTGTATAACACACTTCCAGACTGATTAAGCATTTGCCAATGGTTAAACGCCAAACACAACAGATAAGGGGAAAGACCCAGGGGGTGCTCCGAATCAGTTTGATCTAGTAAACGACATTGCTAAAAGAAGGGCTGAAAATCTGAAGAGTAGAAGTGCATTCCTGAACTAAGAGTGTTTTCTCTGTATTCTTTTAAATTTCAGAAATTATTTCTTCAAATACAGGGGCGGAACCAGAAGGGGTCGAGGGGCAATTTCCCCAGCCTTATTTTTGTCTTGCCCCTCCCAAAGAATTACCAAATTTTGGTAAAAATCCAATGTGGGGCCAAAATGGTTTAAAATCCCAAATATTTTTTTACTTTTTCACAAAAAAAATTCACTTTTCCCTGTTTCCCCCAGAAAAAGAAGTTGCACTACACTGTTCAAAAAATTTTCTAACAGGAGTGAATGAAATTATGAAAATGATATAAGCCATGATTCTTTCACCTGGGCAACACCTGTCTATTTATCAGGCTTCTGCACATTTTGATTGGTCACTTGTGAGGTAATATCATGTAATGAGCAAATCAGCAGTAAGAATGGCGGTATGGTTTACAGAGAGATATACAAGCACTATTTTGATTGGTTACTCAGAGGAGCTCAGAGGGCTATCTCGTGTTGTGTCCTGTAATAAGCCAATCAGCCTAAATCAGGTAGATTATATGGAAGTATCCAAGGGGCTAATATCCAATCCACTGGAGGAATTAGCTTAGAGGGGCATTTCATGATCCACAATCTTGTTCCCCATGATTACCTAAAAGAATTAGCCTTAGTAATCCATGTGTACCTAATCTTACGTACAAATTCTATCGTATTGGAAAGAATTTGCTATTTTGTATTTTCTGTCTGTAAACAGACAGAAATTACAGCACAGTGGCCTATATGGGACCGTGGGAAACAAGAAATTGCTCATAACATAAAACCGCAAGATTGCAATCAACTAAAATTTTATGAATAAGCTTTTCTCAAGGATATCTTGTGAAATATGAATAAAACCGAAGGTGCTGGAATCATGAAATGCACCTTTAAAATTAGGAATCACAAACTTTTGTTGAAATACTGTGTGAAGTGGAAAACATGAAATGAAAAAAGCACCACCTACCTTTCAGTAACATAATACAAAACTTGTCCCAAAAGTCTTTATAAAATTTTTATTTAAAAACCAATTCATAATTTTCTGATATCAGCAGTTATACAAATACAGTATAATCATTTTAACCCCATCAGGACAACCACCTTCTTTTCAGTAACTCTGATTGGCTCATTATATGATATAACATGATATATCACTCTGATTAACCAATCAAAATAGATCGTCTAAGGTGCATTTTGTGATTCCAGCACCTTCTGTTTTATTCAATGTTCACTAGATATCCTTGAGAAAAGGTTATTCACAACTTTTTAGTTGATCCCGACCTTGTGGTTTTGTGTTATGAGCAAATGCTTGTATCCCATGGTCCCATAGGCCACTGCGCTGTAATTTCTGTCCGTTTATGGACAGAAAATACAAAATTGCAAATTTCTTAGAGTTACGACCGAATTTGAACGTAAGATTAGGTACACATGGATTGCTAATGTTGATGGATCAGATGATATAAAAATCTCAACTTTTTTTAGGGGGACGAGGCTGTGGATCACGAAATGCCCCTTTAAGCTTGTCTTTTCCATGTCACTGATTGGCTTAATACATCATAGCCTATAAACAATCAAATCAGCTGCCAGAGCGCTCATGCATGGGTTTAAAGATTGTAAGCAAACTTCTATGGGACATATATTAACGGGGCGTGTTCCGATCATCTTTGGGACCCCCCTGATTTACCCGGAAGTAGTATCGATTTTGATATCAGATGAAAGGCCGTATTTTTCTCATTGTCGTCCTCAAATTTGAGCCCTCAAATCCATTTCATTCCCAAGATATAAACAAAAAAACACCGAATTAGTGGTTAACCATCAATAATTAGCACAATATTGAATAGGGCTTTGCAATATACATTATTGCTTCTACCATCAAAACCGCAAGTTTGTTTCCCACGGTACTTGACGGGGTGTATATGCAAGTGCCAGGCTCTCATATCAAGTAGAGAACACAACAGACAAGCACCTTTAAGATATTGCTGGAGTTGGGGTTTTTTTTGTCTTTAATTTAAAAAAAATGTTTCACTAATTTCCAGAATCAAGTTCTTCCCTGTTCAATATTGAAATATTCTGAGCAAATTTGCCAAGTACACATCAGCCACATATTGAGAAGCACACAGGAAAAGCAGCGTTGAGTGGTCAAGTTCAGATCATAGGTATGATGGAGTGCAATGCACACACTTTGATTGATGGAGGATATGTAAGCCATGTTACAAACACCTTAAGGTGTGGAGGACAAAACATATCAAATGTCCCTCCCATGCATTACGGTAGACGTTTCATATAGAAGTCCCAAGGATGCAAATGAGGCATTGCATTGATTCCGTCAAGCGCTACTGCACAACATCATACAGCGCATGACGGAATCAATTGTAATACCTCATTTGCATCCTTGGGACTTCTATATGAAACGTCTACCTGCATTACAGGTACACATCTGTTTTATTATGTTGACTATACATTGCATCAGTGGCGTAACCATTTTTTTTTCAGTTCTGCAATTTAAATAAATTGAGAGAAAACACCCCCCACCCCCCACCACCCCCCACCACAAACATCCCCCCCCCCCCCCCCCCCCTTAGTAAGAGGAAAACTTCCTACTCTTCAGATTTTGCAGCCCTTCTTTTAGCAAATGTCCTTTACTAGATCAAAACCGATCTGGGCACCCGGGTCTTCCACCGTATCTGTGGTTTTTGCGTTCTAACAGAATTGCAATGCTTAAATCAGTCCGGAAGTGTCTTATTACAAATGCCTAATAAGTATAAACAAGGAATGGAATAAAATAAACGACGTGTAATATGGCTTGTGGTTTTCGAGATGCGGAGATCCCTCATGGACCACACCACAAACCCTTGCGATGCAATCTCATCAAAGCCAACCTGACTTCTAAAGAGGGAAGCCCTTGGAGATTGGACTCTAAGGGAAAAGTGTTAAAATTGTGAGTATTCATATATAGTAGCTGCATGATGCCAAATGAAAATCGTGGAAGTAACATCCAACTTGATTTTGTTTTCTTTCTTTTAAAAGCGAGATCATTGGATTGCAGAGTGGTCGCAAATACCGAGTAACCGCAGGGGGAAGTGTTATAAAGTGTTGTAAATCTGTCCCCTTCCCCCTCATGGGAAAACCCTATGATAAGGTTCAAGGTCATCCTGGGGGGTAAAATGCTACTCAGTACTCCGATTTGTTGAAACTGGTGCCAAATTATTAGCCTTGCCTTATTTTACAATGTTTGGGATTTGGTTTGACATTAGTGGGCAAAATGTAAACAGGTTCACATGGTCTATAGGGGTCACCGAAAAACTTGACCTCAAATTGATACAGAGCTGTCACCCCCAAGAATTACAATGAGTTTTCTGTTTCAGGTATGACCAGGGCAATAATTTGACACTGGTTTCAACAAAGAATCTGAACATGGGATAAATTTTTTTGCCCCAGAAGGACCTTGAACTTATCAGGTGAGACGTGTTTAACTAAGGTTCAGAACCTACACCAAAATTACCCCTGTACTAATTTACCCCCTTATTTTACAAAGTTCCCCACATTTCTTAGAGTGGACCCAAAAATTCTGATTCAGCACCCTTCAAACTATAGAAAAACATTCTTCAAACATTCTTCCCAAACTTCTAGAATGGGGATTACTCGGTTATAACCCTGACTAAAAAGGATCTTTTGCTTATGCATTTAAAAAACTTAAATAGGAGCATCTTGGATTCATTTCGATTAAAAAATGGTTAAATGAAATTCCTAAAAAAATACCACCCCTAATAGTTTCCTCTGTTACAACAAACAAACATATTTTTTGTAGACCTCACTGGTCTTCCAGCCATTGCAGACACACGCACACAGGGGACTATGAAAAACGTAATGATCAAATGGCGCAGTGATGAGATGCAAAGGGGAAGGGAAAAAAGGGAATATGTATACAGAAACCAGATGTGGTGGTGTGAAGATGAGGGGGGTGGAGGGGGATATGTAGGACAGGTCAAGAGGAGAAGATCTCGTGTGTATCCCCATGAATCAATCCATCTCTTTAAAGGTACCAGGAAATGAGAGGATATAAAACCTAGTCCAAATCTTACGGGGCATTCCATTCCAATAATAAGCAGGGCCACAAAAAAGAATACACTATACAGTGACAGCATTAGTGAAACTAATGATTTTTAGTCAGTATCATGAATAGTTCACACCAGTCAAGTCCAGAGCCAGTTTCTGTACGGGCCCTAAAATTTGAGTTTGTTGCACCCACCTGGTGAGTTAATTTTCCAATATTCACCTGGACTCGGATTAGGTATGTTTCAACCCCGAAAAGTTGCACATTAGCCGTAGGCCTATTTAAAAAATGGCCCACCATGTTTTATGAAAAACTGCTATTGTTATTTTTCATTATAGGATAGGAATTTTATCCAGGACTAACGAAATAAAGGTTCTAATCATGAAGGGGGCTTGGGCTTAAACATTTAAGTGTCAAGATGGCCGCCGGTAGAAGGCAGTTTTGTGAATGTACTAAAATGCCAAATAGATGGGGTAATAAAGCGAGTACTATTTGAGAGACACCAAAAAGAAGATTTAAGCATTTGTGTATTGCGGAATGATTCATAACTCATGGATGGCGGGTGGTTATACTCGCTATGGAGGACAATTAATCAAGGAGGAAAAAACACTCCTGCACATCTTTTTCGACATTAATAAGAACCATAACGAAAACTATTGATAACATTTTTCCCGCAATTTTTCTCATACTTCGGATAAAATTGCATACCACTCAACACGAGTTGAAGCGGAAAGAGCTGATCTAGGCAGTAGAGAGAGAAGAGCCTGTGGTACACGTCAGAAACAAAGATAGCACTGATGTGCTCGAAAGACTTAGGTCCCATATTTAAATTTTCCTTCACCGTTTTTTCACTTCTTCATAAACATATTTTTTATTTTTACTGGAAACACCTGACGTCACTAAGTAGTCCTTAAATACAAACAGTCCACACCCATTTATTATGATTTTATTGTATCAGGTTGATATGATCTGTTGCCAGTGGCGTAACAAGGGGCGGGGTAAAGGGGGCATTTTGCCCCCCTGACGACTTTGGCCGGGAAAAAATTGCAAAAATCATGCTTAAATCACCGTTTTTTTGTATAGCCGCCTCTGACCGGGAAATTGGCCTTTTGACCCCCGCCCTCCGACCGCCCCCCCCCCCCCCGAATGGCCAATTTCCTTCCCAAGCAAACTTGGGGAAATTTGCCCCCTCAGAGCGGTCAGGCCCGATAACTCCACTGCTGTTGCCTTCCTATGAATTATCGAGGTTAGTCCCTGTGACGTCTTCGTATCGATCGGGCATCTTCCCATGCTTACGTACTGTTACTACACATATCTGATACAAAGCATGCAAATCATTGTCAGAAACGTTGTTTTGAAAATTGACTCAAGTTCTATTCCCTCCACCTTCCTGGTATTTTCGGAATTATTCCATAAAGCATCCTAACAACGTATATGAATTAATATTTCCTGTGAAAAGTAAAAATGCCGAACAACCGCACAGTCATCCGCAATTTACCCGGCAATTTATCACTACTACTTATTATAAACTGACGATCTGCGAGACCAGGGGCGGGGGGAAATGAGCCAGATTCTATAGCGAGAGTGCCTTCTTTTTTCGTCTTGTTTATAAAAATAAGTTTAATAACAGGATGGAATCTTAAGATCATTTTTATTCACACTGTTGTTAACTTCTGACTACTGATGATGAAGAATACTAGCTAAGCTTCAAAAAGAAACAAAATGTGATTTATCTTTTTTTAAAGCGGTATTGGAAAAAAGTAATATTGGGCATTGGATGATCCCCCAGGACTTATAAACCAAACAGGCATGACGGGGGAAAACGGCGTATTTTGCCAGTTAACATTCTTTTCTTTCATATTACTGGAATATGAAATACGTTGCATAAGTTGTTGGTGGGAGGGTGCCAGTCAAACAGTTTCCCTTCCCCTGCACGGGCGTGTCGCGTCCACCGCATCGTCACACCGTTGATGCCTGGTGTTTTTCAGGGGCTTCGGTTCGGCCAGCCTGCACTATTATAGACCCAATCCTCTCAACTGTTTGAATGGGCTGCCGGGTTGCACTAGCTTCCAATGCGAATTTCATTCGATATTTATTCTGTAGTGGGGCATATTTTAAATATTATCAGCTGTTGTTGACCCAAAGGACCTCAAAGGCGTGGTACCTTTAAAAATATTTCCGACATATTACATTTCTAACGGCCAATTTCCAGAGTAGGGTAGCAAGACGAACTTTTTTATCCTTTGCAACAAGGGACTCTGAGAAGAACTCCAAGTTGACGCATAGGCCTAATAACATGTTGTTTTTTGCTTGTAAATCTCAACTTATTTTGTCCTGTAAAGGAATGATTTGTTCCTACAGACCACTACAGCTTCCGTCATACATTTTCTTTCTTTCTTTTTAAATAAATGCCGATTTGTAAAAATCGTGGCAGAATAGTTTACTTGTCAGATATTCCCATCCTAACTGAAAATTGTACGGTCGTGTTCAGCGGTGCATGGTTAGCAGTCGACACTCCTTCTCTTGTGTGTACCCGTAAGCGTGGTGTTTGAGCACGCTTATCGCCGATCGATAAAAGCGGAATAACCTCTATTATACGAGACAGCTTAACACGTTATAATGGCCAAGTAGTAACCATCTATAGTAACCGGCACCTCTCTAGGACAGTCAATACCACCCACTTTAAATTTTTTAATCTTGAACGATTTAGGGTCATTATTATAAAGGTTGTTTAATAACGTCGAAAAGATGGTAGGGCTGCTTTTCTTCCCTTATTTGCGTACTCTAGAGCGAATATAATCACCGACATCTTTAAAAAATATCCTGTACTAAGATATAAATTTTGGCCATAATTCCTCTGTGGAGCTCCCAAAATATCACCTCAGTTATTATTTCAACATTTGGCCATTTTAAGTTCATTTAGCAAATTATGCATCCTTGCGGCGTCCATAATCTTGCACGCTAGATCGTTAAGCCCCCTTCAGGAAGTTAAAAACTTTATTTCGTGTAATGGTGGATAAAATATCTATCTGTAATTAAATTAGGGCGGTTTTACTAAAAAAACCATGGAGGCCCTTTTGAATGGGCAGGACACGCTAACATGCAGCTTTTCGGGGCGGAAACATACCTAATCCTAGTCAGGGGACTCCCCTTCAAGGTGATATTGGGGAAAATGAATCACTAATTGGGTGCAACTAACGTAAAATCTGATGATGATGGCGCTTCTGGGCTATCACCTGGAATTTTCCTATTGCTCTCTGAAAAATCAATAGTCCCCTAATGATTCATCACCAACGCAAATATTGAACGCTTTCTCGCCCCTCCTGTAGACTGACACAAACACCATCATTCTATTTGCATTTGCTGTTACCTTTAAAGATGACTTCAGAGATTCCCGATGAGAGTGCCCTCAATTTTCCAAACAATCTCACTTTTTACATATACATAATGCGCTTGTCCATACACCAATCACTATCCCAAGACATAACCCAATTTTTCATCTGGGTTACTCTTATTTATTTTGTGAGTCCTTAGTTAAAACAAGAGCAAATACCTAGAGAAATGTTCAAAACTGATGATAGGACCATCTTCAAATCAACTAAGGACTCACATTTACTGTCCTTATCAGGCAATCAAATGTGTGACTTAGAACAGGGACACAATGTACTTAAATGGGCCTGAATGCGACACGCAATGAAAGTGTTAAGGCTGACTCAGAGATTTTGGTCGCCTGAACGAATGAACGGAGGCACATACTCGTCCAAATTCGTGTGTCCGCCCGTCCGTATGACTCGGTTAACCTTTTAAAAAATGCTCATGCTGGCTAAAAAACGCTATGCCCGATGTTACTTCTAACCTTGATAGGTTGAATAGAGTAAGGTGCCACAATATCATGTGTAGCTTTAGGCTGCATTATTTGCATATCATGAATTTAATTAGCTTATTTGATATTTTTCAGACATTTCGGTTAACCTTTTTTAAACTGCACTGCTGGCTAAAGCTATGGCCGATTTACTTCTAACTTGATAGGGTGATAGCGTAAGGTGCCACAATATCATGTGTAGCTTTTGGCCCTGCATTATTTGCCATATTCATGAATTTTTAGCTTATTTTCATATTTTTTCAGGACATTTCGGTTAACCTTTTTAAACGCTCTGCTGGCTGAACGCTATGCCAGATTTACTTCTAACTGGATAGGGTGATAGCGGGTAAGGTGCCAACAAATATATGTTAGCTTTTGGCTGTAGTTTTTGCATATTCATGAAATTTTAATTAGTTATTGGCATATTTTTCAGACATTTAGTTAAAAATGTTCGCTATGCATGATTTTACTTCAAATTTGGTAGGGTGATCGAGTGATGTGCCACAATTCATGTGTTGATTTCAGCTGCATTAATGCATATTTATGAATTTTAATTAAGTAATTTGATATTTTTGAGATATGTTCAGTTAACCTTTTCTTGTTTACCTTTTTGAAATGCACTTAAGATACAAACAGAACATTCTCTCCAGTGCTTTGCTCTCTATGCCAAAAGTTTTATTATAAACCAAGTGATCGCGCAACCAGGCGACACTTGTGGTTCGAGAAAAACCGCCTGTTTTATGGATTAATTAAACATAGTCAACTAGAACTAAAGGTAGTCACTAAAATGCTCAATCCAAAGTTTGAGATGAATCGATTTTTCGTTTTGATGCAGTAAAAACAGTATGTGTAGTATAAAGTGCCATAGGCTACTGTGGATACAAAAAATTCCGGATACCGAATTTAGAGCAAAGATGTGATTTCTATATGAAGGACTTGATTTGAGTTTAGCCATTGGGTGTATGGACAAGCTAAAATCGAAGTCCTTCATATAGAAAATCAAAATCTTGACTCAAAAATCGGATGCAGGAATTTTTGGGCTTATACACATATCCTATGGCACTGTATATACACAAATGTTTTACTGCATCAAAACGAAAAAAATCTGAGTTTCATCTTCAAACTTTGGAATGGCAGTGTTAGGGACTACCTTTATTTCTAGTTGACTATTTTTAATTAATACATAAAACAGGCGGTTCTTGAACCACAAGTGTCGACTGGTTGCGCGATCACTTGGTTTATAATAAAAAAATTTGGAATAGAGAGCAAAAGCACTGGAGAGAGTGTTATGGTTTGTAGTCTGAAAGTGCTTTCAAAAGGTTAAAAACAAGAAAAGTTTAACTGAATATCTTCAAAATATGCAAATTAGCTAATAAAATGCATAAATATGCAATTAATGCAGCTTGAAATCAACACATGATCCCTTGTGGCACCTCACTCTATCACCCTACAAAATTAGAAGAGTTAAATCAGGCTAGCCGAAGCATTTTTACCAAATGTCTGAAAAAAATATGCAAATAAGCTATTAAAATTCATGAATATGCAAAAAAAAAATACAGCCAAAAGCTACAACATGATATTGTGGCCACCTTTAAGGCTGACTCAGAGATTCCCGATGAGATGCCTCAATTTTCAACACATCTCACTTTTACATATACGCAATAACTGGGGCCCCCCTGTTCCACTCCCCAATCACTACCCAAGACCTAACCAATTTTTCATCGGGGGACTATTATTTATTTTGTGATCCTTAGTTGAAAACAGATCAAAATAGATAAAGAATGTTCAAATGATTATAGGACCATCTTCACATCACTAAGGACTCACATTTACGTCCTTATCAGGCACTCAAATGCGTGACTTAAAACGACAGGGGACACAATGTCCTTAATGGGCCTGCAATGCGACCGCAATGAATGTTGTTAAGGCTGACTCAGAGATTTTTGTTTCGCCTGAAAGAATGTCATGAGGACATACTATCAAATTCTTGTGTCCGTACGTCCGTATGAACTCGTTAACCTTTTTAAAAATGCTCTGCTGGCTAAACGCTCTGCCCCCACATTTCTTCTAACTTGATAGGGTGATGAGTAAGGTGCCAACAATTCATGTGTATCTGTGGCTGCATTATTTTGGCATATTCATGAATTTTACTTAGCTTTTTGCATTTTTTCAGACATTTCGTTCACCTTTTTTTAAACTGTTCTGCTGGCTAACCACTATGCCCGATTTAATTCTAACTTATAGTGTGATAGAGTAAGGTGCCACAATATCATGTGTAGCTGTTTGGCTGCATTATTTCATATTCTGAATTTAATTACTTTTATTTTGCATATTTTTATGACATTTTCGGTTAACTTTTTAAAACTGCTTCTGCTGGCCGGAACGCTCTGCCGATTTACTTCTAACTTGATAGGTTGATAGAGCAAGGTGCCCACATATCATGCTGTAGCTTTTGGCTGTATTTTTTGCTATTCATGAATTTATTACTTTATTTGCATATTGTTCAGACATTTTTGGTTAAAAAGGCTTCGCTATCCTGATTTACTTTCTAAAAATTTGTAGGGTCTAGAGTGAGGTTCCACAATATCATATGTGTGATTTCACATCTGCATTAATATGCATATTTATTGCATTTTAATTACTACTTTGCATATTTTGAGATCTTTCAGTTTTAACCCTTTTCTTGTTTTAACCTTTTTGAAATGCACTTCAGACTACAAAACATAACACTATCTCTCCATGGCTTTTTGCTCTCTATGTCAATGCCAACTTTTATTATAAACCAAGTGATCGCTACGCCACCAGGCGACACTGTGGTTCGAGAACCCTGTTTTAATGTATTAATTTAAAAATAGTCACTAAACTAAAGGTAGTCACCTACAATGCTCAATTCCAAAGTTTGGAGATGATCAGATTTTTCGTTCTTTGATGCAGGTAACATTTATAGTCTCGAACCATAGTATAAAAGTGCCATAGGATACTGTGTATAACAAAAATTCCGGATCCGAATTTTTAGAAGGCAAAGATGTGATTTTCTATATGAAGGACTTCGATTTGAGCTTAGCCTTGGGTATGGACAAGCGCACATCGAAGTCCTTCATCTAGAAAATCACATCTTTGCTCCTAAAAATTCCGGATCCGGAATTTTTGTTATACACAGTATCCTATGGCACTTTTAAACTACACATAATTTTTACTGCATCAAAACGAAAAATCTGATTCCTCTCAAATCTTTTTGGAATTGGCATTTTATGTGCACTACCCTTTAGTTCTAGTTGACTATGTTTTATTAATCCTAAAAACAGGCGTTTTCTCGAACCACAAGTGTCGACTGGTGAATGCGCGATCACTTGTTTTAATAAAAATTTTGGCATAGAGAAGCAAAGCACTGGGAGAAGTGTTATAGTTTTGTCTATCTGCAGGCATTTCAAAAAGGAAACACGAAACGGTTAACTGAATTCTCAAAATAGCAATTACTAATCTAAAATGGGCATAATATGCAATAATGCGCTGAACTCAACATTATATTGTGCACTCACAAAATCTCTATCACCCCTACCAAATGTTGAAGTAATCAGGCATAGCGAAGCATTTTTAAACCAAATGTCTGAAAAATATGCAAATACGCTAATTAAATGTATGAATATGCAAATACAGCAAAAGCTACACTGATATTGTGGCACTTCTTACTCTATCACCCTACAAGTTAAATTAAATCGGGCATAGACGTTCAAGCCAGCAGAGCAAGTTTAAAAAAGGGTAACCGAACATGTCCTGACACAAAATATGCAATAAGCCTAATTAAAATATCTCATAATTGCAAATAATTCAGCCAAAAGCTCCACCATGATATTGTGTGCACCTTTACTCTATCACTCTAATCAAGTTAGAATAAATCGGGCATAGCGGGGGGGGTTTAGCCAGCAGAGCAGTTTAAAAAAGGTTAACCGAAATGTCGGAAAAATATCAAACTAAGCCTAATTAAAATTCATGAATAATGCAAATAATGCAGCCAAACAGCTCACAATGATATTGTGGGCCCTTACTCTATCACCTATCAAGTAGAAGTAATCGTGCATAGCGTTTAGCCAGGCAGAGCATTTGTAAAAAGGTTAACCGAGTCATACGGACGGAAACGGACAACACAGAATTTGGACTAGTATGTTCCTCCATGAACATTCGTTCAAGCGACACAACACAATCTCTGGATCAGCCTTTAACAACATTTCATTGCGTGCCGCATTCAGGCCCATTCAAATACATTGTGCCGCTGTTCGAGTCCAAGCATTTGAAGTGCCTGATAAGGACAGTAAATGTGAAGTCCTTAGTGAATTTGAAGATCTGGTCCTATATCATTTGAACATCTCTATGCTATTTGCTCTGTTTTTCAACTAAGACCTCAACAAATAAATACTAGTCCCCATATGAAAATTGGGTTATCTTTGCAAAATTTCTTTGAAACCAGCCAGAGATCGATACTCGGGAAGATTTTCTCCCTAACAATGATCATGTGATAATTACGTGATATCGCATTCTTTAAAGTCGGCGATCTTCCAATGCATGTCTTGTGGTACTACACCGGTCTTCTCTTGGGACAGTTCCAATGGCACCTTATTTTGTTAATTTGACCTATAATACTTGAAGTATGTATAGGGAAACCCTCCTATAATCTCTATTCAGTGTGCAGAGGTTTATCATTTTACAGGAATTTGATTGGGTAGGTCACAGCTCACCTTTCATTACTGGGGATTAGATAGTGCGGCCAAGCAATTACAACATCATAGATTTTTTGTTTTGGCCTTCTTATATTATGTCTAATGGATGGGCAAGCCAATATTTCATGGTAGTGCACTTCTGCTATAACCGCCAAACAAATATTTGACGCCCATCCATTATGACACCATCTACACCCATAAATTACAATTGTGATAGGACCAATCCATTTTTTGAAATTTAAACTTAAACTTTATAGATTCACACCAACCTAATTTAAATCTAAAAGATTTATTTTAAATCTAAGTAAAAGATTTAATCTTAATCTAAAAATGGATTGGTCCCCCTAATCACCAGATCTTTTTGGGATTTATTTTAATTCTCTGTAATTTAGAGTGTATGATTAGCCAAAACAAAAAAATCTCATCTTTTATTCCCTAAATAGTATTGGTACTGAAACAACATGATCATTTTTTGGTATAGATGTTATAAGATGGGTCTCTTCCCCTCTTCTTTTCTTGATACAACCTAAGTACCAAAATGAAATGTCAAATTCCCCATGAAAACCCAACTTTCCACATATTTCACTGAAATAGGCACTGATTTTCATTTTTAATTAAAATTATGACAAACATAAACACAAGATGTTGCCAGATTATTGGTATTATGTATATGAACACCAAATATGTTAATAATAATTTAATATTATAATACCTGGTAGATATTGTGACTTGCCATAGAATACTTTCATGCTAGGCCTATATCTGAAGAATTGTATTCTGTCAAAAATAAATTACTTACATTTTTGTACCAATTAAGTCCTATTGAGAACCTCCTTTTGACTACTTTAGTCAAACAATATCCTTTAGGACTAATTTGTGAAAGTTGACATTTATTTTTATAGTGTATTAAAACGAGCTTCAAAGATATGAAAATTTTCATTGAATTTGCGGTATTTGTATAAGTGGTCCTTACGGACAGTAATGCTAAAATATCCAATTTTGTTCTTATTGAAGCATTGCTTTTGGGCTTATAACTTATGAGTAATGATGAACATTCCAAAAAGAAGTGCCCTTCCATATTTGGAATGCTTTCCAATGTATAATATCACACACCGTGACGTGAATAATCCGAATAGCCACCGTCGAGCCCTGCAACATCAATTTCTTGGTCATACTCATTTCCTACCGGTCGGAATTGCAGAGCAAACAGCAATCCGTAGTGTGAAATATTAAATACCTCCTTGTTTACCCACAACCCATTGCATAGATATGCCGGGTAATATTGCTGGGTGTCCCGATCCTCATTGTTTGGGAAAGAGTCCCATTTTAAAGCTGTTGGGTCCTGTGAGTCAGTGTGATTCCCATCCCTGGGGGAAAAGAACGTAAAAAGTGGCAGACCTCATCGAAAAGATTAGGGGATCACCCGGTCGTTCCCATGTGCTTATCTCTCTAGGTACCAGAGTCCTCTGTTGTTAAATGCAGGACCTACGCTTTACTGGAGGTTAAAGAGACTCTGGCACATTTGAAAAAATATGTCGCCACTCCAAATGTTTCAAATATTGTTTCAAGATCTTTTTTGGTCATGGTTGTAAAGCTATTTATTATAGTAACCCTCACCTGAAATGATTAAGCCCAAATCAGCGTCCTTATGTGTAAACGGAACGATTTTTTATAATTAAATGTCGCCGGCGACATAATTCAGCTAGCAGACAAACAGAAATGGCATTTACCAAGAAAACGGCTCCGCAGTAATGCACTGTACTATCCCATGGTAATGCACCCTGTTGAATGGTCTGTCCCCCTGTGTGTTTTTAATATCAATGACCAATATTCAAAAAGGCAAACTGCAAATTACAACATGCAACACATTATATGGATGCCACAAAATTTCTTGAAAAAATAAAATGATTTAACCCATTATTCGTAGGATAAACCCTGGTTAAAACCCCTGGGTTCACGTTAACCCGCTTTTGTGAATACCAGCAATGAGTAGGAGCTATGAATTCATGTATATACACAACATTTGTTGAATAAAGTTATGGAAAATTAAAGTTACCCACAAACTATAAATGGGATGTCCTGTAACCCTTATTAACGTCCCTATCCGTTGTTAGTATGTAGTTTTATGTTTAAAAATGTATCCTTATTCTTGCCAATGGCCCTAGACTATCATTTGAGAGCAAACTTGAAGAAAATTTTTCATATTTTGTAAAATTGGCAGTGCACTTTTAAATTGATCAGAATTCCAGATACAGATCCAGGGCATTACGGATTGTCCTGCAATTGTGTGTAGAAACACACACCGTACCATGTTTCCACAGTGGGAGTATGAATTTCAGGTGAAAGAGCCCAATTACAAGTCCACCTCAACTTGGAATGAGGATCAGACGTGTCGATAGTCGTTCGTGACGCTGTTATACGAGTAGCCCGCACTTCAGCACGCCTGCAGCTGGGAAAAATTACCGCACGCACAAAAGGCCTTATAGATTTTATCATTGTCATTCTTAACCAAATTTACACGGGAGGTGTTGGTTAAGATATAATAGGAAAAACCATCATTGCAGGACATGATCCAACCGACATAATGGGGTGGGTTATGTATAGGAGGTAGCACTGAGGGATAGGTGTAACACTTAACTGTCATTGACACTTTTCTGGGAACAAAATGCTTCAAATGGTTCTGTCTTAACTCATCATTTTGTTCAACTTCATTGTCCTCTTTAATTTCAACAGGGTGGGGTGGGGTATTGAACCACTTGGTCCAATCGGCATCTGAACACTCTTTCCCTTTGCATCTAAATCCGTCCTCTCGTTCGCAACGCTTAAAGGGATTTAGCAGCGATTTACTATCCCCCAAACATCAAAAAAATCCATCAAAAGTCAATATTTTTTATATTTTTGTTACTGCCATGGAAATGCCAATACATAACCTGCAAGTGTTGGCTTGAAATCCATTGTAATTAAAGACAGCAGTACCTTTTTATCTGATCTGTATTTCTATAATACGTGCGTATAAACATTCCGACTTGAGATCAAAACGCTTTTCACTGGTGAATATTCACAGATTTCAGCATTGATCTTGTGTACCATGATCAATACATTTTGAACTCAAACACCAACAAACATTATTGAATCTTGTGTTATTCTATACGTGTGTAACCACATCATCTGTTTAGTACGCAGATTTTTGGAACACACCTTGCTGTATGTCTATTAGCTGGAGACGGTACTATAACAAATTTCCTGAAATACTCATTTTTTCACTATTTGGTGTTTGTTTATCTACTTAAACAAGCAGTTATAAGGAATTGTCACACTTATCCCCGATTTTATAAGTTTTTAAAAAAATGCACTTCCATTTTGTTTTTTTCGATGCTCTCGCATTACGCTGCTAATCCCTTGAATGTCACTTTGACACTTTCTTGAAACAAAATGCTTAATATTCTGGCAGGAACTCATCAGTTTGTTCAACATTCATTTGATCCTTTTAATTTCCGGTGGGGTGTTGTATTAGAACCATTGGTCCAATCAATGCTTGAACATCTTTCCCTTTGCATCTAACCTTCTCTCTCTCATTCCCCTCCTTCTCTTGCTTCCTTACTGCCTTTCTTTTTTCACACTTTTCCTAGTTCCCTGCAGTACTTAAAGAGACATAAGGAGTTTCCAGAAGAATCGCCAGCAATTTTTCTCGAACTTAGGTTTTTTTTACATATGTGGAATGCTACCAATGTATTAGATCCAACCTGAAGTGAATAAGCCGAATACGCCGTCTTATGTAATAATGAGGATATAGTATTTCTGTCATGCACGACAGAAATGGCAAAACAGAGTTTTTTTCTATGGGGAACGGATTTAACGGATAGCAGCAAGTTCAAACAAGGTTTCGCGGTTTTTCTTTTTTGGCGCACCTGTTTGTCCAATAAACCTTCCAAAAGTTCCTTGGTATGATGGTCCAAACCGATCCAGTGACTTGAGAGAAATTTCATATCCTAAAAAATCTCCTCCTGTCCTTTTAAGCTGATTTTTGCCCCAAACCCATCTGGGGAGCAAATTTGCCCCCCTGTCCCTGCCTGTTACACTAAAACCGCTAGTCAGTGACTTTGGAGGTGGCTTCCCAATCACCTTGAATAAATTGGGGAGCCAACTCAAAATATCAGAATACTAAGGTTAAAGGTTTCAAACACTCGGAAATTTTAGTAGGTTATGTGCTGCCGTGGCCTTAAAGGGCATTCGTGATCCCAGCCTCGTCCCCCCGACTTACCCATAAAAGATTTGAGATTTTTACACTCATCTGAACCGTCAGCCTCAGTAATCCACGCGTGCCCAATCTTCTTGCAAATTCGGTCCATATCACTGTAAACTTTGCAATTTTGTATTTCCTGTCCCTCAACGGACAAAATTACATCGGCAGTAGCCTATGGGGCACCGTGGGAAACGATCACATTGCCTACACATAACACAAAACCGCAAGAGCGGGATCGGCTCAAATTTGGGAATAGCTTTTTCTCAAAGGAGTCTCGTGATCAAGAATAAAACGAAGGTCGCCCTGAACTCACGAAATGCACCTAAAAAGTTGCAGGCTTCCTTGAGCTAATTTTAAGACCCCCAAAAAATGGGGTCCTTCTAGAACTTGGTTTGCCGAAAATTTTGGAAAAATAAGCCGCGATAATACCTCGATGTCCAGCTATTTTTTGAGGTTTTCAAAGAAAATTTGGTAAGGTATTGCTTTGACAATGTAAAGTAGGGTCTCTAGAACTGACGAACACGGTCCACATAAAATGGGTTCACGCAGAGCTGAAAAAGAGCTGAAAATGATTGTCTTATGGCAAGTGCACATACTCATACTACACATCCCAATGTGAGAACCCACCGGCCCCAATTCAAACTCATTTGGTAAAAGTTACAATTGTTAGGAGCAGCCTGCACACCATAAAAGGGTGGCACCCACATATATTTAATGCCCATATCATTAGCATACACTAACATCCCACACACGGACTGTTTTTGTACAATGAGTTGCAGTGACTAAACAGTCCAATGCAACTTTCTTCTAACATGCAGGCATAAATCTTAAATTCATGATGTTCCTTACTTTAGTAATGTAGTAAATCATTGGGGTTAGGGATTAGGTTAGGGTTTGTCCAGTTTATTTTGTTATAAAACTCAAACAGTAGACAGTGTATAAGTCATTACGGCTCACTCATAGCAAATCACTGTACTATGATGAGGGCTGAAATTAGAGGTTATTAACTGCGCGCTAGTGGTTTTGAGGTCATTGTTTTAAATTAGGAGGGATTTTGTTTGGTCACTGAGGAATTTGTCCCATCCAAAGTTAGAAATACTGAAAATAAAAAATTAATATTTATTGTCATAAAACTGGCTCCCATGTGGTTTTCCAGATTTTGCATTTGTTGCTTTATTTTCCCCGTATTCACAATCGAACAGCCAGTGGTACACGTCTGTTGGAAATTTATCCAGCCCTTGCCCCAGCAGGTCCAAACCGCTTGTACGCAGAGGAGTTAAAGGGTACCCACTACCAAAAATGTGAATCTTACACCCTGATAAGGTTAGGGCACAATTTTGTATGAGAGTTCCACTATGCGCTGTCCTACTATAAACATACGCCCTTTCTTCATGGTAGTAGCCATGCAGCTACCACCGATTATACCAATGGATTACCCACCACTAGACGTACACCGCCGTCCATGATTCTTTGTATTTTTGTCGCCTAGACCGGATAGCGTCCAGTGCCTCTCCTGCACCCTCGCGATTAGCTTGTGGTTCCACAACAACACCGCTCTCAGCGTGTATGGTATTTCTCATAGTATTTTGTTAGATATATTTGGTTGTATCTTTTCATTTTTTATTACGGCTTGTGTGAATGTTTTTTTTAACCCACCTTTTTTAAAATTAAAAAAAAAAAAAATTATATTATCAAAATTGCTAAACAGAGACCAAGTGTAAAGCGCCCATCATTCTTTCTGCTCTCAAAAAATGGCGAAGTTTATAACGAGGGGTAGATACATAGTAGCTGCATGTCTACTCCAGTACTGTCTACACCATATGCACCTTCTCTCCACATAGTGGGCAACTACAGGGTAGCCATTGGGGCAGGTACTGTAGAAAACACACATCACTGTATACCTAATAATCATGTACTTTGCAAGCCCTATCTTGCAACTACCGCATTGCAACTAACCCAGTGTGTACTGTGCAGTAGCTGCCATGGTAGACACAGTGTAGCTGCCGTATAGGCTACTATATGAGTAAGAATTCAGCCGTGTAGGCTGCTGCTTCTGTGAGCTGGCCCCAAGAGGCTGCAGCCTATTTCGGTTATTTTACCTTGCACACAGTAGTTTTTGACCACCACCCATGCCCCAGGAGCAGGTCTCCCTCACTAACCTCAAAGGGCAGCTATTATTTTCTCTTATTTTTTTTGGACTTAGAATTTTTCCCCTAACCTGAAAAAATAATGAAATTTTATATATTATAAAAGAGGCAGTAGCGAGATTCGAACCCGAGACCACTGTATCATGAGGTCAGCTACCTAACCACAAGACCAGCGAGGATTGGGTGTGCCAGATTTGCAATTCTAATCCTTGATAACATGTACGGAATAAATCGCTACTGCTATTGTGGTCAGCACTCAATATAATGAATAGCCCCGCTCTGGAACGGTTGCCACAACCTATGCTCCAGGAGCATGAGTGGTGGTCAAAATCTCACACTGCATTTTACCTTACCTTTTTTGACCGAGATGTTTCAGCATCCCATCTTTTCCATCCCATGTTCTTGGCTCTCAAATCCTCACTTATGCGTGTCTGTTTTCATGACACCACCATCATGATTCTGTAAACTTACCTTTTTGACTAAGATGTTTCAAGATCTCCTGTCGCCCCCACCCTAGTGGTCGACTAGCTTCTATCTCCCCGGAAGCCAGATCCTTTAGTACACACTTGGCCGTTTCCATGGCATCATTCAAACTTGATAATATGGCACCGTTTGGTCCATGCTTGACCCATCCGCTGCAGTATAAACCTGGAGTAAAACACAAATTGGACAGATTATAAGTCCAGGTTTTGCAAAGGTGGGGGGGGGGGGCTACTTTAGTTAGTAGCACCCTCAAAATACATACAGGGTGTCCAAAATAGTGGTGCAAGATTTCTCAAAAACTGCTGAAGCTGTGAATTTCATTTTCAAGGAAGAGATTAGTTATGCTCCTTTGTATAAATTGTGCAAATCCCATGACAATCTGCCCACACAAACCAGAGATAAAAACAAATGTTAAAGACTATCCGTTTTTCATCCATTCCAATGGGATTTACACAGTGATAATCGGTACAGCACTTTTTGAGAAGTCAGAGTTTATCTGCTTGCACCACTTTTTGGGACACCCTGTACATGTGAATTATTGGGTAGAATATCACCTTCTTTCACCCAAATGAGTGCTTTTCTCACAGTTAACCAACAATCACCAAAGCAGGTGGACTTAAAGGGATTCGCAGCGATAAATGCGAGAAAATCAAAAAATGTGGAAATGCATTTTTTCAACTTATAAATCAGATATAATTGTGTACAATTCCATATAACTGCTTTAATGTATGAAACAAAGTATTTGAGGGAATTGTCATGCCGTCTCCCGCAAATAGACATACACAGTTAACCAACAATCACCCAAGCAGGTGGACTTAAAGGGATTAGCAGTGAAAATAAAAAAAATATGGAAATACATTTTTTCAACTTATAAATCATAGATAATTGTGTTCAATTCCATATTTGCCTTCTCCCGCAAATAGACATAGGCATCTCAAAATCCACACTAAACAGCTGATTGTGGTCTACACCAGTACAGAATAAACAAAGATCATAATGGTTGTGTTTGCAGTCAAACTGTAGTTGTGGTGCACAATATCACATTTAAAATTTGGGATATTAACAGGGAAAAGCTTTTTTATCGCAAGTCTGAATTTTGATACGCACATATAGAAATTACAAAATCATATAAAAAGTACTGCCTTGTCTTTAATACACAAATTTCAAGCCAACCATTTGCAGGTTATGTTCGCACATCTATG
This sequence comes from Ophioderma brevispina, assembly GCA_023653785.1. Taxonomy (NCBI): domain Eukaryota; kingdom Metazoa; phylum Echinodermata; class Ophiuroidea; order Amphilepidida; family Ophiodermatidae; genus Ophioderma; species Ophioderma brevispina. The sequence goes on along the minus strand of JAMKCH010011746.1, from coordinate 74,131 downwards.
ACAGTAACAAAAACACAAAAATATAAATTTCGATGATTTTTTCGATGTTTTGATTCAGCAAATCACTACTTGTCCCTTTAATTTGCTCACAAGTGATAATCTAGGACATTGGAAGAATAGAGATATATTTTATACATAAAAATAACATACCTAAAAATAGATAGGGACATTAATAAAAGGCTAAAGATATCCAAGTAATTACATGAATATCAGACTCGTTCTTATTGATATGAAAACCACAACGGTCACAGGCCAGTCAAACAGGGTATGCCATGGGAATCAACTGTAAAACGCCATTTCCATCATCTGCTGAATTAACATCGCTGGAGTCATTTAATTATAAAATCCTGTTTACCCATAAGGGCATTGATTTGGGCCTTATCATTTCAGGTGAAAACTAATGTGCATAAAAGTTTTATACAACCATGCAAAAATTTAAATTTTGAAATTTCTTGAGGGCGTACTATTTTTCAAATGCATCTTTAACCAACAATCACCCATTAAGTAGATATACTATAAGCAACAATCATCTAAGTAGGTGTACATCACAATGAGTTTCCCGTCATATCTTGGATAATATTGGTCTTGGAAATCCAAACATGTATTTCAGAGAGGAAATAACCCAGAGAACTAATGCAAGGATCTTAACAAAATGACAGCAAAACTGTGTTGCTGCTGATATTTTCTTAATCTGGTTTGTCATAATATAAAGGAGACTTTCAAACACCTAAACAGCTGTACAGCATGACAAATACACACAGATAATTGAGTCCAAGCATGTTTAGTCTAAAGAGACTAGAGAGACGACATCCAACATTTTATTGAAATACAATAAAGAACAAAAATAACAGTGCACTGAACCCTCTCAGCCATGATTGGACAATTAAAGGTGCGTGTTCCGATCGTCTTTGGAACCCCCCTTGATTTATCTGGAAGTAGTATCGATTTTGATATCAGATGAAAGGCCGTATTTTTCTCATTGTCGTCGTGAAATTTGAGCTCTCAAATCCATTTAATTCCCAAGATATTAACAAAAAACCACCATTTTAATGGTTAACCATCAATATTAGAACAGTATTGAATAGGGCTTTGCAATATGCATTATTGCTTCTACCATCAAAACCGCAACTTTGTTTCCCACGGTACTTTGATGGGGCGTATGTGCAAGTGCCAGGCTCTCATATCATGTAGAGAACACAATAGACATAAATCGGAACAAGCACCTTTAACTTGAGATGTTTAAAACATCCATCATAATTTAGATTCACTACTGACGCTTGTCCACATAACAACCTCAAACCACAATATCAAGACTTAACATCAAGTCTAAGAGTGTCCATCAAGATTCCTTGGTGATTTTGCAGAAAATTCCCCTTTCTTTTGTTTTTTAACAAAACTGTTCCAAATCAGACACCAAACCTGATACGAGGGCAATCTGATGAATCTACAGCCTGCATGATAACAAAGTTCAATTATTCCCAAAGCTCCGATTGAATTTTGTCTTGTAAGATTGTTGTTGTCATTTCAAAATTTTTGTGACAGCACAAAGTTAGCAAAGAAATGGAATAAGAAATAGTTACGGGGGTGTTATCCAATCAAATAAATTGTGTGATTGTGGTACGGAATAGAATACATCTTTTTCACTGGATGAAATCAAGTGTCGGGTATCAGGAATCGTTTTTCTATTTTTCAAACAAAATGCTTGCCAGAAATAGACACATATGTACAAAATTGTGTCAAATAATTGGGCTTTTCTTGAAGAATCATGCAAAGCTTCACTTAATCTGGGGGAGACTTCAGATTTAGATATGCACTTACGGCACTTTTCAATCAACTTTGAGAACATGACTTCTACACCTTAAGCATGATGTGTGCATGCCCAGACTCAGGGGGGTAACAAAGAGTGTGAGAGACTCCACTATGAGCAAAAAGTCTCACTTCTTGTGGCACAGTTCAGTTACTTTCTTTCACCAGTGTATATGACAAATACACCCCCCTAGTTTTTGGGTATGATATATAATACCCAGAATGTGCCAGGTCAGTTCATATAATGCATGAAGTTAAAAATACCTAGATGACAAACAGCAAACCATCTTTCTCACTGCAGAGGATGGTTTGCTATTTATCCTGCCAAAACAATGCCCTGTTTGTCTTGTGTTGTTTATTCTTATTCTGTGATCCTAACACTTCATTTTGGTTTATCCCTGAGAAAGGGTTATTTCCAAAATTTCAGTTGAGTCTGATGGTGCGTTTTAAAGACACTATCAGTGATTCATCCGAAAGAGTCAAAATATTTAAAATTGGCAAGAATAGCTTAAAGTGAAGAATAACTATTTAAAATTCTCATAAGTTACCCTTTCAAACTGAAGAATTGACAGAAAAGGAAAAAAACGGCCGTCTTCAAAGATATGAATCTCCATTCAGTTACGTGTTGTAGTAAGTGTCCGTTCGGGCAGTAATGACTAAAATATCTGATTTTGGGTCCTTATTAGGTGCTTCTCTCGCCTTATACCATTTGCACAGGATATGTTGGATACCTGTACTTGTCCAGACATGCACAAATCTATGTTGATGATTTTTTTTTTTTTAATTTTTGCTTTTTCTGATTTAGCAAATCACTGATAGTGCCTTTAATGTTTTATGCGCAAATGTTTGTATCACGCTGCCACTGTGTTTGTCCCTTTACGGATGGAAAATACAAAATTACGAATTTCTTCAAAGACAAATTGACTTTACACTTAAAATAAGGCACACATTGTTCCGATGATATAAAAATCTCAATTTTTTTAGTTAAATCGGGGGAGGGGGACGAGGCTGTGGATGAAGAAATGCCCCTTTAAACATAAGATACTACCTTTTGATAAATTGCAGTTGCAAAAGTCTCATTGTTAACCAACAATAATACTTTGCCTTAACTGGAGGGATATGTTAATGTGACAAAAATTGCCCCTCAACAACTTGATCTACTCATTATATAGGGTGTGTCTGAAAAAATGCTATTTCATGTAGGCCTAGTAAAATGATTCTTTGCTATGCACAAACATAGGGATTCTAGCACAATCACGCCCAAGTGTTTCAGAAACATTTGGAACAGTTTTGATTTTGTTGTTTAGTTGGGTTTTTAGTTTGTTTTTTAAGTTAAGAAAAAAATGTGCTATGCAGGGTTTTGTAATGCATTATTGAATTTGAGACATAATAAAATGGGCCCTTACTGAAATCACTTCTACAAATATGAAAACAATTTGGGTGTCTACATTCTGTAAAAACAGCAAAAACAGCAAGAGTTTGTGGTAGTTCCTGCCATGGAAAATCAAGGTGTTGACATCCCTGCCAGAATTTACAGTGTATCTAGCGTGTTGTGTGACAAAATCCAAAAGCATTCAGACTGGGATTCAGACATTGTACTTCAGGCTTGTAGTAAGATATGGATCTGGCAAGTGAAAGGTGGATTAGCTGGTATTAGCACAAATACAATAGCAATGGTCTGTGAGCTAATGACTGCATGTTTTTCAAGTTTGATAAATGCTGGCACTTAATGTCAGCATCAGAGCAGCGAAGTGACAGCAAAGAAGAAATAATTAGTTCCTTTCCCTTTTTTTACAAAATGTAAACACTTCAAATTTGTGGAGGTGATTTAAATAAGGGTCCATTTGATTATGTCTGAATATTTTTCATGCCATTGTGCCCCTTTAAAGAGCTTGAGTTTTAACCCTCTCCAACCAAGGGTTTTTGTACTACGTTCACGACTGGGGGGGTGGTTACCACCCCCGATTTTTTCGTAATTAAACGACAAACATCATCTTGTTTGGTATCAGTGTGTAGCTACATTATGTCCGTTCTTCAAATCAAGTACAAACATATCAAGTTTTAACAACATGACGTCATAGTGACGTCATAACTGAGAGCTTATTTTTACGCAAATTTGTAAGCAAATCGCCCAAATCGAAGGTATTTTATTTGGCAATAATGGGTGCCAAAGTAAGCATACACATGTCATTACTCTACATAATAAGAAAAAAATACAAGTATACTTGCTTACAGTAGCATCATACTTACATAAAGTACCATTTTTTGGCATTTTACACAGTAAGTATAGGAAGGTGGCAACCACCCCCCTACCTTCCGACTTTGACGGGACGTCCTGACCCCATGAAGGTGGTACCTCCATTTTTTTCGCTAAAATGACAGCAAAGGATGAACTTACAATTACATAAAAGCCTTAGATCGTATTCGTTTACGTTTTGTGCGACAGGGGATTATCCGGTAAGAGGGGTGGTAACCACCCCCCCTTGGTTGGACGAGGGTTAAGGATCAAAATGATTCACTTTTGTGGTCCTAAAAGTGGACATTTGTGACAGACGTACTTTGAGGAGATTTTGGCATCTATGTGATACCGTAATAATTGGAGAACCTTTATTCTCATTCTTAAACAGCTTTATAATTTAAGGTCATCTTTAACCCAATTTTGCGATCCTTATGGCTTAAATACAAATGTCAATATGCAGCGCATACTACCGATTGTCGAATTGCACCCAGGCATCAGCCAATTAAATTGCTTACATTTTCACAGCTGTTTAAGAATGCTCTATATAATTAACTAACCTTGATTATGTGCCTCCTGAGGCATCATAAATCACACCTAACAGGGATGTTAACCGACGTGTTGGCTTAGTGGTTAGAGCGTCCGCCTCACAGTCAGGAGGTCGTGGGTTCAAATCCCGGTCTCATACCAAAGACTTTAAAAATGGTACCTACACTGTTAAAAATAAACCTGTAAAAAAACAGGCATTTGACTGGCAGCTGGGACTCACTATATGCAGAACATAAAATAACTGGAGCCGTAAAAATACAAAACCATTGCAGGGAACATAAAATAACGGCGTAAAATTTCAGCTTCAACGTTATTGTTGGTTTTTGACTTGTTTAAACAATATTAAGAATTGTTATTACAATCCTCTGACCAAATTTTCATGTTGTAGCTATGGCATTACACAAACATTGTATTTACATTACCACATGGTTATAAAAAAGTTATATTTCAGGCAAACAATTTTGAGAAAAAAAGGCAATAAACAAAGGGGAAATGTGAAGAAATAAAGATTTAAACCCGTTTATACACTTTGGTGTAATGGTAATGTACACATTTCTAATGTCATGTCACCAATTACTTAATCCATCATATGACAGCGTTCAAGCTTTGACTTGCATTTTGTGGACAGAAGGTGGAAAATTAAGGAAAGATATCCTGACTTAAATACCATTTTCTGGTGTGAAATTTTGTGTAGAACATGAATCTTAATAAAAAATGCACAATTATTAACTTGAAAATTTTCGCCATAGCACATTACAGGCATATTTCTGCCCGCAGTCCTCAAATTTGAGCAAAAATTACGGTCGCAAAAAATAAGTTCCTTCAAACTGGACTCTCAGGGCTAAATATAAACTTTCTCTAGAGGAGGCTTGGCTATAGCAAGTTTATAGTTTGTTTAGCCTAAACCTCCCAGTGTTTTTGAAGACTTATTTTATTTTGCGAAGGCACTTTTTTTTTCACACCCTCCGAAATGTTAGGGGTATGGGTAAAATCATATTACACTTTATTTTTTTTCAGTACAGTCAACTTAGTCAAGTTTATATCACTAGTTAGCTATTGAAATACTGAAAAAAAAGACACAAGAAAGTGCATCACATAGTCTCATCCATTGCGGAGTTATGCTTTTTCAATCATGAAATTGGTGAAAATTGCATTGTTTCCCAAATCAATTGTGTTCACCGCTGCGCCGACTTTCTAACCTGTTACAAAAAAAGAATAGATGGTCTCATTTAATGATTTGAATATTACAAATGTACGCCTGTCACATGATTAGCATAAAGAATTAGTCACTACAGGTAGTTTTTCATGTGTTCATACACTCACAGGAACTTAGCAAGTCAAATTTTTGTCACCCGAAAATGTGCCTTTTTGGCTAAAATTGGCCAAAAAAATGAATTTTTCTCAAAATCAGTGAAAAATATGGGGTTTTAAGTGCCAAAATCTGAAAAATATGATATTTTTACCTTAGAAACATTTAAGTAATCAAGAGTTTTGACTGTTTCACCCCTAAATATTTTTTTCACGCCCGTGTCCACTAAACGTAAGTCAAAGCCTTGAACGCTGTTCATATAAACTCATACATGTAGCCTTACATAGATTCGAACCAGGGCCCGAAGATTTCAAGTCATAAACCTTATCCACTACACTACATGACTTTACTGATAGCAGATGCTAAAATTAAGTATATATATATGTGTGTACTATTTTTTTCTAAAACTAAATATAATACAAAAAGGAGGAAAAGAGTTTTTTAAACTATTTTTTTTAAATGATAGGGAAAATAAGATTTTGCATTTTTTAATGACGTTACTTATGACGTTATTTAACACATTTTATAGGTAAAACGATTTTCATAGTTCGTATTCTTTCATTAAAAACAAGTAGGTTACAAAAGAACGTAATATTATGGAAAATATAATAACGGTCAGCGTATAAGTACTACCTTTTTTCAAAATGTGTAATATTATTTTTAGCCACTGCTTATTTACATTTGTCTGCTTCCAAATTGTAATTTTATGTTAGGTATAGGTAATAAAGGGTGAAGATTATTGAATAATTGGGGTTTACCGTAATTTAAAAGGTAAAGTCTTGTAAAATTAGGAACATTTTTAACAGTGTACTGCCTTCTTGTCAGGTGCTCGGCATTTAAAAAATGAGTAGGGGAGTAAACACGCGGAGCTACCAGACGACTAACCCCAGGCCCGTAGCCAGGGGGGTTCGAGGAGTTCGATCGAACCCCCTGAAATTTAAAAAAAAAGACTGTCAAGACACCAAAACAAGAAGAAAAAAAAAAAAAAAATCAACGACGCACCCCACATATTTTATCAGTAGACCTATTCAAGCTGTGCTATAGAGCAACATCTGCGAATTTAGAACAACTTTTCCTCCTGTCCTTCTATTACCCCCCCATTTTTTTTAAATTCCTCGTCCCACTATGACGACACTGCACTGTGGTGTTACTAATTCGCCCTCAGTTGATATAAACTTTCGTCCAATCATTGGATTAATCATTACAATTACTAATCGGACATCTTCCATTCACGCGTACACGGACGTACAGCTGCTGCACACAACGTCCTTCGTATTAGTAAATCCAAAGTTTTAAATACGGTTTTGTCGGGGGTGGCCGGATTCACCTCACCTTCCAATTCACCTGATTCAATGCATCATCCATCCTCAACCCAACCCTCCTACTCTCCTCCTCCACTTGCTTCTTCCATGTCTTCTTTGGACGTCCCCTCCTCCTCGAACCTCCCACCTCGAACTCAAAGGCCCTTCTTAAAGCATGCTCGTCACCCTTCCTTCAATACATGCCCATACCAACGTACACTATTCGCCTTCACCAACTGGTCCATCGCTCAAACCCAACATCTGCGTCAAGTCCTCAGTCTTCATCTTATCCATCAACTTCACCCCACACATTGCTCTTATCATTGCTCTCTCTCTCCTCAGAATCCCCATCTCATTTTCGCTCAGACACCACATCTCGCTCCCATACAGCATCACTGATCTCACACAACTCTTATGCACCATTCCTTTCATCTTCAAAGGATATCTTTTCCCTTGAAACAACTCCCCACATTCTCTAAACTTCACAGGCCTCACTCTAGCTGTCACAGCCACCTCGCATTCACCACCCCCACTAACCTTGTCCCCAAGGTATGTGAACTCCTTCACAGACTCCACCTCATACAATCTTTCCTCCTGTTCCACCATCCCTCCAGCTCCCTTCTCGCATCTTCCACATATAAAATCTCTTGCCAAACTTGGGGTCACTTTCTTTATCTTTGTGCATCTCCCATGGATCCATTTCACACATTTCTCACACCACACTGAGTTTGCTTTACCCTCTTCCCAAACACGCCACATGGGTCTACCTTACTCACTACCACCTCCTTCTCCACCCCGCTCACCAGCACTTTTGTCTTCCCAAGGTTTACCTTAAGACCCTTACTCTCAAAAGCCGCCTTTCATTTCCAAAACTTCTCCCTCAGTCCATCCATTGTCTCGCACATTAAACCCAAATCATCAGCATACAACATCTCACTCATCAAATCTTCTTTTGCACTCTCCGTCACTGTATCAATTACAATTGCAAAAATCAATGGCGAAAGTACATAACCTTGATGCACACCTATGTTCACCTCAAACTCCTCAGACAAATCAGACCCCACTCTAACTCTTGTCTTTGCTCCTTCATTGCATCTCATCCACCTCTACTATCTTCCGAATCCTATTCTCTAGAACCCTCTCCACAATTTTCATTGCATGCTCTAACAACTTCACACCCCTATATGCAGCACAACTCATTGCTTTCCTTTAAAAATTGGAACTACCACACTCACTGCCCACTTTTCCGGCATCCCGCTTCCATCTAACACTCTCTGACACAACTCCATCATCACACCAATCCCTATCTCTCCACTCGCACTAATCATCTCAGCACTCACCTCTGAGGGTCCAACTGCCTTTCCTTTTTTCATTTCTCTTATTGCCTTCACCACTTCTTCCCGACTGACCCTCTCAACTGGCCCTTCCACCACATGAACCTCTACCTTCTGATCCCACTCATTCTCCTCATTCATGATTCTCTCCATATGCTCTTTCTAACACTCTCTGACACAACTCCATCATCACACCAATCCCTATCTCTCCACTTGCACTAATCATCTCAGCACTCACCTCTGAGGGTCCAACTGCCTTTCCTTTTTTCATTTCTCTTATTGCCTTCACCACTTCTTCCCGACTGACCCTCTCAACTGGCCCTTCCACCATACCCATGAACCTCTACCTTCTGATCCCACTCATTCTCCTCATTCATGATTCTCTCCATATGCTCTTTCCAGACTCTACCTCTATCTCTCTCACTGAAATTCAACTTTCCATCACTTCCTCTCATACATCTTCCCCCTTCGACACCTCTTCCATCCGTTTTCATTGCCTTCACTATCTTGTTTGGATTCTCTCTCAACTTACTCAGCCCCTTCTCTGCCTCCTCCTTCATAGCCTTCGCAACCACTTTCTTTGCTCGCTTCTTTAGCCTCTTATACCTCGCTTTATTCTCTTCCGTACCATTCTTTCTCATATCCTTAAATGCATCCTTCTTTCTCTATCGCCTCTTTCACCTCTGCATTCCACCACCCCGTATCTCTCCTGTCTCTCCTACCTTTCGTTTTCCCGCACACTTCATCACATGCCTAAAACACTCCTTCTTTAAAGCACCCCCACAAATCTGACACATCAGTCCCACAAGCTCCCCAACTCTCGTCTCAAAATTCGTTGTTGTCTCTTCTTCTTTCAGCTTCCATACTTTCCTCCTCTCATGCACTACCTTCCTCACCACCTGTTTCACCTTCCTCTTATCCACATCCACAACCACCAACCTGTGTTGCAATTCCCTTGGAATCACTTTAACATTCTTCAGAAATGTTCTCTTCCCCTTGCATGATATAAGCTAATACTGGGCATGCGCGTAATAGTGATTAACATAACTAATTGGATAAACGTGTGATCGTGGCGTGATTGATGGCTATTTGTATCTATTTATAGTTTGTCACCCCGACCATGAAAACTTTTTGTAATGTTAGGTGAGGTCTCGGGTCTGTGTGTTCCTACCTGGGTCATAGTTCAAGATTTTAGCGCTCACCTCATGAGAAATGAGAAAACTAGAAACGAAAACTAGTCAAAACTAGTTAGGGTTCATATGAAAATGGTGCACCAAATGTTTTTTTTTTTTTTTTTTTTACACATCAGTCCCACAAGCTCCCCAACTCTCGTCTCAAAATCCATTGTTGTCTCTTCTTCTTTCAGCTTACATACTTTCCTCCTCTCATGCACTACCTTCCTCACCACCTGTTTCACCTTCCCTTCCTCTTATCCACATCCACAACCACCAACCTGTGTTGCAATTTCCTTGGAATCACTTTAACATTCTTCAGAAATGTTCTCTTCCCCTTGCCCACTAACACAAAATCAATCTGTCTCATTTCCCCCTGAGCTATGTCACTTTCCTTTTGTCTTCTTTCTTGAACAATGTATTCTCAACACATAACTCATTTTCATCACAAAACTCCAACAACATTCTTCCTTCCCATGCAATTCCTCTCCCCAAACCCATAACCTCTGTGAACACCTTCAAAACCTTCGATCCTTTTCCCCACATGCCCATTAAATAAAACTGTTCCTTTTCTTCACACTTCCTTCCACACTGCGGAGCATAACCGCATATGAACCTCATCACATACTCCTCAAAGACCATTATGACTGCTATCACCCTATTGCTCTTCCTTCTCACTTCCACCACCTTTTCACACAATTCCTCTTTTACCATGACTCCCACACCCCCAATCCCTTCACTGTTTCCTGCCCACCATAACTTGTACTTTCTTCCCTTTGTATTGTCTATGCATTATAGCTTTCTCACATCAATGCTATCTACCGGCTCGTATTTGAATTATTCAACCTACTTTATAATAAAAGGGTAATAGGTCCACTTTATCGTTTACATGAAATGCAAATAATATTTCCTGACATGGTACTTTTACATTCGTAGAAACCCATTCTTATTCGTGGCTTTTAGTTCACTCGAACTTACCATTTTCTACGGTTTACACACACTGAAAAATGCTCGTCAAGGCGGAGCCTTATGCCTTGACGAGCATTGACGATCTAGCGAGGTTGATTTTATGAATAAACATTTTGAAAATGTTTATTCATAAAATCAACCTCGCTAGATCGAATTTTTCATTAATTCACTACCTCTTCAATTTCACACTCAAATTAATCCACTTTGCATCCGTAGTTTTGAATGTCCAGGAGACCTTTGAAAAAAAAAACACACCGTGAAAAATATTGCCTAGTGACTGCATGATATATGGCGTTGTAAGCTAATACTGGGCATGTGCGTAATAGTGATTAACATAACTAATTGGATAAATGTGTGATCATGGGGTGAATTGCTGGCTATTTGTGATCTATTTATAGTTTGGTCACCCCGACCATGCAAAACTTTTTGTATGTTTTTGTCCTCGGGTCCTGTGAGTTCCTCCTGGGTCATAGTTAAAAGGATTTTTGCGCTCCACCTTCATGATAATGAGAAAACTCAGAAACGAAAACTAGTCAAAACTAGTTAGGGTTCATATGAAAATGGTGCACCAAATGCCTTCATTTGCCTTTTCATTTTACAAAATTTACCAGATTTTCTGAAGGGGCACATCCTCCTCAGACTCCCCCTGCGATGCTCACGCGGCTAGAAACAAAACCTAGTCAAAACTATAAGGGTTCATTTTTGAAAATGGTGCACCAAATGCCTCCTTTTGGCTTTTCATTTTATAAAAATTTCCCAGATTTTCTGAGGGGGCACATCCCCCTCAGACTCCCCCTGCGATACTCACGCGGATACAAACAAAACCTAGTCAAAACTAGTTAGGGTTAATTTGAAAATGGTGCACCAAATGCCTCCATTTGGCTTTTCATTTTACAAAATTTCCCAGATTTTCTAAGGGGGCACATCCCCCTCAGACTCCCCCTGCGACGCTCGCGTGGCTAGAAACGAAAAATAGTCAAAACTAGTTAGGGTTAATTTGAAAATGGTGCACCAAATGCCTCCATTTGGCTTTTCATTTTACAAAATTTCCCCCTCAGACTTCCCCTGCGATGGTCGCACGGCTAGAAACAAAAACCAGTCAAAACTAGTTAGGGTTAATTTGAAAATGGTGAACCAAATGCCTCCATTTGGCTTTTCATTTTACAAAATTTCCCAGACTCCAACTGCGATGGTAGCGCGGCGACATGGGTGCTCCGCGACCATTTTGGTCAATAACAAATCGAACCCCCGATCGTGGATGGCTGGCTACGGGCCTGAACCCCCTACTGTAGCTTTCACTGCATTGGCAGATGCATGGCCTCGGGTTATGGAAACAGAGATAGGCACCGCCCTATGCGCCAATAGGTGTGGGAAGGATTTAACTTAACTATACAGGGACATTCATGTGTTTTCTAAATAAACTGGTAATGAATAATGGAGTCATGAGAGGTCAATCTGTGTATATTCCATATGAGTCTTGGGCCAGTTCTTCTGACTGAATATGAGGTTAATTGATCAAATTAACTAAGTAAAAGAAAGGTGCAAGAAGCAGGGTTAACATTTTTACCACACAGACACACACATATATTGCACATACAGACACACAAACACACTACCAAAGTAATCCGTAAGTCCCACTCTTCTTGCAGCAGATGACACAAAAATCTTGTACCATATATAATGGTGCAGTCTTTAGATTCAAGAAAATCTAACAGGGCTATTTTCTAAAAAAGATGGAAAATTAGGACAGCTAGCCTATGCAACAAGTGTAATTCAAGCAACACGTAGAATCAGCGCTCTTTATTACGCCCGACTCAGACTAGATTATGCGACAGTTAGCAGCTGCTATGTCTGTTGCCACGGCAATTTACACGCTCTCTGTCTCTTTGCCGGCGACTGAAAATTATCATCCCAACATCCAGTTAATTCTCCTCGATCCTGTCACGTTTATTGCTTGAAAAGGCACACCGACAATGCTTCGACTATCATTTGACGTCAATCTCGCAGCGGCAGATATAAAGTATCGTAGTTCGCAATCCAAGAAAAGGCATTAGCGGGTATCTTCTTTATTGATTAAAATGAATTGCGGTCATTCCCTCCTCCCAGTTCCAACTCTTTCCCTTATGAGTAAATACTGGTTAACCACTCATGGGTTTGGCTAGACTGCTTGTTGGAGATGTTGTCTATGAGAAATGCTCTGGGATTATGGTACTTCTGGAGCAGAGACCAACTTGTGCTCACTAATATTAATCTTTTTAACCCATAAATTGCTCCTAATGCCTTTCTTAGAGGTACCAGTATAGGAGAGATAAGGCTGCCAACATATTTTTCTTGCATGCTTAAAGTTACATTGATTCGGTCCTTAAATGAATACAAAACATGGGTGTACCTGGTGAAAGCAGTGCAAAATTACACTTAAGGTATTCTCTTTATTCAGGAACACACACAACCGTTGCTCCTCAACCATTGTTCAATTTTTTCTTTGCTACAGTGCAATATTTTTACTATTTTATGTATCGCCATGCTGTTTACTGGAAGCATATTTTTATAGCAAAAATACTTCTTCATAAAATTTGATCCTTATTCTATCACAATGTCATTTTTTACCTTTGTATGAAAGCAAATCAGCCATGAAATTAGTTTTCGAAAACTTGTGCCATTTTAAGTTGCCCTTAATTAAATCGTATAGAGTATTAAGGGATTCACTTACAAAATTATTACAAAATATTTAAGGGAATCTCTTAGCAAGTGTCCTTTGTGAATATGGGCCCTGGAGCACTATTTGTTGGCGACATCTCAAGGATGCACTCTACTTGGGCAAGCTTCAAAGGCTCAACCTAAGATATATTTAAAGAATAAAGGTATGATTTTGGGAACCGGTACTCCCTTTACGGCGAATTGAACCCAAGGCGATACCATTATTTTAAGCGGAAGAACGAGGCCGGAGGCCGAGTTCTTCCACGCAAAAATAATGGTGTCGCCGGGTTCAATTCGTCGTAAAGAGAGTACCGGTTCCCAAAATCATACCTTTATTCTCATTCTTAAACAGCTTTATCATTTAAGTCATCTTTAACCCAATTTCGCGATGCTTTACAGCTTAAATACAACAAGAAAGGACTGCCACCACCCAGTGACAACAATTGAACAATCCGTTGAACGCAACAATCATACGCAACGAGACGCAAAGTTGGCAGGCGCACGCGAAAGTAGCAAAACGCGGTATGACGCGAGCGCTTCAACTTAAAAATAACTTAATACGCAGCGTGTACTACCTGGGTTAAATTAAACGAATTGAACCCGGGCATCAGCCAATGAAATTGCTTACATTTTCACAGCTGTTTAAGAATACATAACAACCAGAATTGCTCAATGTAGTTTCCTATAGTAATACAGCCACTGAAATTTGGTAGGAAGATCCTGCAGTCACTTGTCAGTTATACTAAGGTAGATGATTGACTTGACATCCAATAGCTTCCATAGTATATTAATTTTCCTATTTCTAACCTATATCTGGGAGACACCCCATATGAGTACCAAGGGAAATCTTGCTCTAGTATCTGGTCTTTAGAGACTACTCTCTAATCTCATTTGAGGCAAATTTTGGATTGATATTGTCATGAAATCTAGTTCCAAAATATAAATATTAAGTGTAATATTTCAAAAATGTATTGAATTCATAGGGGTCCGCCAGGCTCTATTGGAATCTCTGCGGCCTGCCTCAGACACCACACAATCAATACACCCTAAGGTTATTACTTCACACTTAAAGAGTGTTGCAGACGACACGTTTCCATAGCGATTTTGGTGTAGAAAAAATAAAATATAACATTTTTTTTAAAAACAGTGTGATTGTGACCTAATTTGGAATCATACAATAGAGAATGCATTCAAGCGAATCCAAGTAAGGTCAGACTGGTATCACTTTTTCAACACTTCTCTTTAAGATGTTTGGTACATGATCTATAACCATCTTGAAGTTGTGCTTTAAGATGGTAAGAAACTTCTACCACATGCAGGGAGTTAAGGTACCTCTCTGCCTTCCCCCTTCTCATTTACAGTCAGACTCCTGCAGCCATTTCCAAAGTTTATCTTCAGGTTGTTATTTTGGGAAATCATCATTCTATACAATGCCAGGAGAAAGAGTATTGAATTGGGAAATCCCCAATTAACCTAATATATTGAAAGTAAATTTCAATTACCTTTCAAAAATAACAGTGCTGTGTTCTAGTTTTCTTTTTTCGCTAACAAATACTTTAATTCTCTGGAGACCATACTTTGGGGCAAAATCGTGGTTTGATAAAGTCTCTGCTTTGAAAATAGGAAAATAGTGTGCCTCCCATAAGCATACAAAACAATAATGAGCACCCATGGGCTTTCCATAAATATAAAATGAAAATTACATTCCGGGGGCGTTTTTTGACGGAGGGGTCCTTTTCCTAGATTACAGAATTGGTCTGAAGGTATATGGGTCGCATAGAATGATGGTAACATGATATGGTTGTATCTATTTGGCAAACTAGAAACCTAATTTTGTGATCCAATAACAAGTTGGACAATCTAAGCTACTCTCTTAATGTAAACGAGTGAAAATTTTACTCCCCAAAAGAGTGGAATCTTGTAAACCACTCCAATATGAGTGGTTTGTACTTAAAAAGAGTGAATTTCCACTCAAAAAGAGTGGATTTCCACTCGTTTTCGTGGTCTTCGTTTTTACTCCTCAAAAGGTGTTGTCCCTCGTTTAACATCCCTCGTGGAAATCCACTCTTTTTGGAGTGATTTCACTCTTTTTGAGTGGAAATTTGCTCTTTTTAAGTACAAACCACTCATTTTAGAGTGGTTTACAAGCATTTCACTCTTTTTGAGAGTGAAATTTTTACTTGTTTACATTTAGAGAGTAATATTGGCATTTTTAAGACCAATCTAAATTAGGCATCTATAAACGGTATTGTCAAGAACTGTGTCACGGGCTTGGTCATGTTTTGGTTATTAAAGAGTTATTGTACTGTGACAACATGCTAATGTGGGTTTAGACAAAATGGTGCAAGTTGCGACAGAAATCATTATTTCATACTGCTCAGGCTCTTCCAGTGGTGTAACCAGTGAGAAAGGAGGGCTATAAAGTCCCTACTTAGAACCCTTGCTTCTCTACCTTCCCCAAAATGAACATAGCAGTGTCTATATGGAGAAGGACCCAAATTTGTCCCCTCGGAAAATACCTTGGCACCCCTCCCCCCATCTGCAAAGGTCTGGTGTTACGACAGATTTATTATTTTTTGGGTGAAGATTTTTCTAAATGTGGACCTGAACCAACAATGTTTTTTTTTTTTGTTATGTATAGGCCACTGTACAAGTCACTGGAATGGCAAGTATCATAAATTTGTAAGTCATCATTTGTAATAAATGGCATCAGTTGGAGTCATCTGTCACCTGCATGTCATCGTTTGTGATAAATGACATCAGTTGGTGTCATCTGCCATCTGCATGTCATCGTTTGTGATAAATGACACCAATAGGTGTCACAAAACATTTAGATATTCAGTTAGGTCCTTTAATGGGATTCTTGTGTGTGTGCAAAAGTTGACTGCAAATATCTGCCTTATGTCATGCATGTGCAATTTAAAGGTGCAACAAGAGATTTTGAGGCACCCAAATATTGTGTCATAATAGTAATTTCATATATTTAGCCACTCAAAAGATTTCTTACCTTGTATTTGGCTACAGAAATGTCTTAAAAGTGAGAAAAAAGGTGATTTTGATTTTGCTTATATTTCAATATAAAACATAGGCTGAATTTTGTATTTGCTCCTATACGAAATTAGAAATTTCACAATTTTTGTATCAAAGAAACATTTCTCAGCTTAATCTTTTCAGATTGGGCATAATTTTTGATGGAAAGCTTTACATCAGGCAAAAATCAGAACTTTGATTTTTTTTAGGGCCACCTGATATGTGAAATCTCTAGTGCACCTTTAAAAACCTTAGAGTGTCATCTAATGTCATTTATCCAGGATTCAAGTGATTATGTCACCCTTTTGATTCAGAAAATGGCGGCACTATTTTTTTTTTAAGGAAAATGAGAATGCACGATTCTGTAATACAGTGATCCCACACCACATCATTTTAATTCCATATGCAAAGTTAGCTCATTAGTATTCAAGGAGTTATCTGGATACAAAAACATACAAAAGCACCAGAAGTCCTCATGGTCAGCCACCTTAACGGTGCAACGAGGAGATTTCCATACCAGGTGTACCCTTAAAAATCAAAAGTTCTGATTTTGCTCCTGCCTCCTGAGTGATAAAGCTTGTGCAATTTTTACATTTGAATATAAGCAAGATCAAAATCACTTTTTTTCTCACTTTTAAGACAATTTAAGGGTAAGAAATCTAGGGAATGTCTAATTCTATGAAAGTCCTATTATGACACAATATTGGGGTGTCTCAAAAATCTCTCATTGCACCCTTAAAAGATTTACCAAGTGTCATGCATTTGGTTGGTACAAAGGATTGGCCAATATCAGTTGAACAACCGTTTTCAAATATTTTTCCCAATATTTAAATGATTCTGAATAATCTAAATTCAATCAATACCCTGGAATACATGGAAAGACTTCTAATTTCTGTTTTGTGGATGTATAGGGATTAAGGCCTACAACGTTAATGGGCAACACAGATTTATAGACTACACATTATTAAAATTTCATGCAGGTTTATGTGGATTGTTTGTCATAATGTCAAGAAAAATGAGCAAATGCAAATTAAGATCGGCGATATCAGAGAAACAGCAAAATTGACTAAAACATTAAAAAAAAGGGGCTGTCTCTAATGATGCCCATTACCGATCTTTCTCGCCCACCCGGAATACTTCGGCTGAAGGGCATACGATATGAGGACAGATATCTGTTTTTTAATATTATAATAAAATAACAGCATTATAATGCACCTTTGCCAAAGGATACAAGCATGAAAACAGGAAAAAACAAGCAAAAACAATCAAGAGAAAAGATAAGTATGCAGAAGTGATATTTGAAGCTGTTGTGGACATGGGGTGTTGAAAATTGGATTATAAATTGATAATGAGCAGTGATTTGATATCAGCATTGTGACTATCAGAAGAAAGCTGTTTTTTTCTCATTGTTGTCCTGAAATTTGAGTCTCAAATCCATTTGACCTCATTTGAATCATAACCAAATGAGGGTTTGCCATCGTAAATTCCATAAACCAAGTTTGGTTCCAATTGAACCTCAACTTTCAAATGAGGTCAATTTGCAGCCTATTTACAAACTTGACCTCACATTGACCTGACCTTGGGATGTGACCCTTGACCTCATCAACAAATGTGGGCTCCAATGTTGCACCTGTTGGACCCAAATTTGGTTTAACTCCATCAAGTATGCGGATATTACAAGACAATGTGAACCCTTTTTCACAACAACAGACATCAACAACAGACATCATCAACAACAAAAGAACTAAACAACTACAGTGGACAAAAGTGTATCCATATGTGTCTTCCTGCCCTTATGGCAGGCGACACAAAACCGATGTTCTTTAATGGTAATTCATAAAATTAGCACAGTGCCTGAATACGGCTTTGCAATAGCCATTATTGCACTTCTTTTTATACCATCAAACCCGCAAGTGTTTTCCACGCTACTTGATGGGGCGTATGTGAATGTGCCCAGGGCTCTCTCTATCAAGGAGAGACACATTAGAATAATCGAAACAAGCACCTTTAAATGTTGTCGTCATCACATGCCGTTTCAAATTGTGCTGCCGGCACCAAACAAGACTATCACACACGGGCCCATACTGTTGGGGCATATATGTTACAATTTACATTTCTACTTCTCTCATAAGTTCCAATATCCTCCACTCCCGAGAACTGAACAAAAACCATGAAAAATGCTGCTGATTTCCATGTTATCTGCCCTCAAACAAGTGCGTCACAAATTCTTCATAAGACCCACTACCAAATAATATGCACTATCCAGACAGGAATTGACAACCTCGGGGCAAGCTGCGCCACGGTGTGAATCAATGATATCCATACTTGATTTAAAAACTCGGTCTACAGTAAAACTTTAATACCCGGGGTATAAGGTGTTGTTATTTTGATATAGAGTGTCAAGAATATGGTGATAAAAGGAGTATTACGGAACGAGGAAGCGCCCTCGGGCGTTGTCTTAAGATAGTATCTTGAGATGTGGCTATAGTGGGGCATCTTTGCATAAACTGTCCGACTGAGAGCGTTTTCATAGAGTTAGAAACAAGCAGTGGCCGTAAGTGTGGATTGAATGAGTAGGGACAGAGCCGTTTAATTTCTTCTTTTGCCTTCTTCATTTTTTTCCCCTCTCTATTTTCCTTTAGGGTAAGGTAGAGGATTAATCTCCCTCAGAATCATCAGGCTTTATCAACAAAGACCCATCAAAAGCTTTAAAGGCCATGGAGATATGCCAAGACCGTTGCCAGTGTTAGAGTTTTTCAACTAAAAAATTGGTGACTTTCTCTAACTTGCTATCTCATTGTAATTAAAGCAATAATAACACATTTTTGAAGAACACCCTCTATTTTCACATTTCCAGTGGCTTCCTGGAATTAGGATTGTGGATCTTCAAATTTAATTTCAAAATACCATCTTTTCAGTGCGGGCCCAGACTTCTTTTTCTGGGGGAAACAAGGGGAAAGGTTAATTTTTTTTTTGGGGGGAGGGAGAAGTAAATTTTTGAGGGAAAAACCATTACAATTGTGGGAGATTTGTAAAACCCAATTTTTGGTCCAAAATCACTGATTTTTGCCAAAAATCTTTAGCCTAAATCGCTATTTTTGCCAAAAATCTGTCATTTTTCATCTGGTCGCACCCCCCAAATTCCACAAAAGGGGAAAAAGGTACACTTTTTGTCGATTTTTTTGATAAAAAGGTCCAAAATTTAGAGAAAATATGACGAAAAAGTCCACATTTTGGTGATGAGATGTTCAAAACGTCCAAAAAAGGACCATTTTAGGGGGTTAGGTCCATTTTTTCCAAAAAAAGGTCCACTTTTTGAAGACCCGCACCCCCTAAAAAAATCCTGCGTACGGCCCTGGTGAAATATTTGAGCATCCCGAAGAACCAGATTTTCATGACTCTTACTTGCTTTTATGAAAAGGATAGAAAGGACCCCAATATTCTAATCTGTTAAGAAAATGTTTCCAATCAGCATCCCAAGAGAACCAAGTTTGCAGACTCTTGCTTGTTTTTATGAAAACGATCAATAGGACCCTAATATTAATTGTTAATGAAAATATTCCAAATCGCATGTGTACGGCTACTGGGGCATCGAATGATTGATGGCTGGATCTGGTAAGGAGGCAGGAGTGTCAGCTAAAATTCATGATGTGCTGTTTAAGTGCATTTGTATCAAAAGATTAACTAAAAATGCATAAAAAAAGGCATTTTTAATTACAACATAGCCTACATATAGTATTTATACCGCGCTTATGCTAAAAAGGGGGGGGGTTTTCTAGCGCCTTACAAACTACTGCCATTGGCAGCAACACACAAAGATACAATAGAGAGGAAAACAAATTAAACTCATAAGAAAACCGATGTTTTTTTTTTTTTTTTTTTTTTTTTTTTTTTTTAAAAGCATTTAGAGAACCATCTTCCCTGATGGATAAAGGAAGCTTGTTCCACAGTTGTGGTCCAATTACTGAAAACGCTTTATCACCTGTGGAACGGTGTGTTTTTAGGAAAATGAAGTCCGGTTGATTCACCAATGAACGAGGTAATGGTGAGAGCTGGTTTGGGTGTGGTATAGAGCAATATCAGAGGAGAGGTATTCTGGAGCAGAACCATTTAAACATTGGTATATATAAACAAGCAACTTAAAATTAACACGTTGACTGACAGGTAACCAATGAAGCTTAGCCAGGTAAGGAGTGTTTTATGTGCTCACTTCCCTTTTGGCTCCGCATATCAGACGTACTGCTTTATTCTGAATGCATTGAGGTTTGTTGAAATGCGCATTGGTGATACCAGACAGTAAAGAATTGAATTTGAATTTTCACATTAGTTATAAGACATTTATGCAAGCATAACATCGAAAATATTGTCACATGGGGTGAATTGTGGCATATTTATGTGCATTTAAATGGGAGAGTTATTTAGTGGTCTGCCCCCCCCAAAAAAAATAATCTCAGTAAGGCCACTTGCTGGATTTATCTTGGGAACTCATTAAAACCTGAATACCACTCTCTCCATGGTTTATACGAGAAGGGCAAATGAACCACAAAAGCTTGCATTTCCTATTCTGTGTGTTAGTAATAATTATTAATAATACTGTTTTTAATGAGGATGTACCAACATTAAATTTAATTAAAGTGGCACTAGCACATTTTCATAAAATATGAAAATTCTTCAATTTGCTCGCTAATGATAGCTAAGCCATTGGAAGAGAATAGAGATATATTTTAATATAAAATAATATACCCAAAAACAGAGAGGGGCATTAATAAGAAGCTAAAGACATCCAGGTAATTTGTAGGCTAACTTTTAAAGGCCGACTCAGAGATTTTCTGAGGAGGGCGCCCTCAATTTCCAAAAATTTTTTGTTTTTTGCATGTACATAATGCTTGTCACTGTGTGAAATTGCTAAGCTTAAATCGAATTCCTTCATATATAGATCACAACTTTGTTATAAAAATCTGGATCCGGAATTTTTGTTATACACAGTATCCTATGGGACGTAATACTACACATAAATGTTTACTGCATCAAAACAAAAAATCTGATTCATCTTAAATTTCGGAATTGTGCATTTTAGGTTACTATCTTTAGTTCTAGTTGACTATTTTTCATTATTACACAAAAAAATAATATTTCGAAATCTCTGAGTCAGACTTTAAGTTTAACGTAACTTTAATCAACAAATGTGTCTATTTATATCATAGACTCGTACTCATTGATATTAAAACCACAAAGGTCACAGACCGGTCAAACTAGGTGCATGTCATGAGAATCAACTCTGGCATGTGTTTATTGTGTTACACACCATTTCTGCATTGTCTGCTGAATTAATGTTACCGGCAACATTAATTATAAAATTGTTTTGTTTACCCATAAGTGTGATGATTTGTGCTTAATAATTTCAGGTGAGGGCTAAAGTATATAAATGATTTGCAACCATGCAAAAATATCAATTTTGAAAATTCTAGAGGGTTGCACTATTTTTCAAATGTGCCAGTGTCTCTTTAAGATAGAGATTGTATTCACATTAGTCCAAAATTAACAGATATCAAAATAAACAAGTACTTCTTAAAATCCTAACGGATTCTTTGAAAATCTGCTGGGATTTTAATACATACATGTATACATACTTATATTGATCTCTGTTAATCTAAAAATAAGCCAGTGTTTTCTTCCCCATTCAACATGTGACTAAGTTGAGTAGAAAATAATCTTTCCCTTGGGGTATTCAAATTGGAATTTGGATGTTTCTAGGGAAAGATTACTTCTACTCATGTTTACCAACCTGAAGTACTAAGTAATTTCCAATCAAGTGATAAAGTTGTAGACACCCCCAAATTAAAAAAGCTCCCCAAACCCATTAAAAATGGCTCAAAATGGCCAAAAATGCAATTTTGTGAGTGGAGCGAGCCAAAAATTATTTTTTTGTGCTATTTTGTGGAAAAAAGGTTATAGTTTTGGTAAAAAAAGTCAACTTTTTCCAAATTCTCCCCCCCCCCTTTTAGGGAGGGGCAAGTTTTTGGGGAAAATCCCCTTTTGAGAAAATTCGCCCCTCCCCTAAAAAAATCCTGGTTACAGGCATGTGTGGTCCAATGGGAAAAGTGCAGGGCTCGTGATCATTAGACTGTTAAAATCATGAGTTCTAGCCCCACTGTGGTCAATGTGTTTGTGTCCCTGGGCAAGATACTTAAAGTGACAGGAGGAGATTTTTTTAGGATACAAATTTCTCTCAATTTCACTGGATCGGCTGATGACCACCTACCGAGAACGTTTCGAAGTTTATTAGACAAACAGGTGCAAAAGAAAACTGCAAACCTTGTTTTGAACTCATAATCATTCCCCATAGAAAACCATGCTTGACTTTCTGTCGTGCATGACAGAAACTACTAAATCATCATCTTATTACATAAAGACGGCGTATTCGGCTTATTCTTTTCAGGTGTGATCTAATACATTGGTAAGCATTCCAAATATGTAAAAAACGGGGTTCGAGAAAAATTGGGGGCGCTTCTTACTGGAAATCTCATGTCTCTTTAATCTCAATTGCCTTGTCAACCCAAACAAAATCTGGGGAGCTCTTAGAGGAATACCACAATCACAATGATTCTGTGATGATTTCCTAGTGGCAGTGAAATAAATGTAAAACACTTTGATCTTACGGAAAAGGTACTATATAAAATAACAAATTTTATTTATTTATTATTTATTTTAGTTAGTCACTTTCCGTGACCATAAGACACTCAACAAAGATCTAAAAGTGAGAGAGAAATGCCTTTAATGACCATGGTATTCTACAATCTCCATTCAGTATTTTATGACTATGGACGTTTGGGCCTTTCAGGCACCTCATTTTAGGAATCCGAATGAAAAATGCATTCATATGAGTCCAAACAAGCCTTGTGTTAGGTCAGTGGTTTTGAAGATGACCTGTGGCCATTTGGGAAGCCAATTCAAAACCAAGGCCTACTTGGAATAAAGCATAATCACTATGGTCAATAAATGATACAATTGATGATGTACTGATATCAGTTGAAATTACAGACATCTCTTAAGCCATCTAGACTTGCCTAACTCTACATGTCTAACATTAGTATTAAGAATCTCAAGAGGCTACCAGGAATGAGATGTAAGTCAGCTTAAGGTATACCCTAAGGTTAGAAAGGACATGATTGAGGATGTTGGTTGTAAACATGCTAACTTCTAAAAGCATCAAAACCTCAAGCCTCCCCTGCATGAAAGCAGGTACAGGCCTACCTGTACTATTTGATATTATATCACTCCATGTAATCTCACAGCAGCGCGGAAGCCAGCCCCCATAATCCTTTGCGTGCAAACCATATTATTGACTGGTAATGCGTGTTGACTCCATCTTTGTTTGTCGCTGGGAAAGTAACTTTGGTCAAGTGTACACAAAAACTTAGCCTACGCTACAGAGTGCACAGTCACGAACGGTACATGAACTCAATGTTAAGCACTGCACATGAATTTGAAATTGTCAAGACCTTATTTATTCAAGTCCAAAAGAAAATAAACATGAAAGTCCGATGCCTAGGCTGATGCCTAGGCATGTTCGTACAAGTCATACATCCTTGCCTAGACTCAGTTTCAACTTCCTAGACTCAAGTTACCAACCCCGGTTACCTGTTCAAGTTACCGTCCATTCTGATAAAGTTTTTTTTATTGAGTTCTTACCCAAATGTCCCAACAAACAGTTGTACAAATAAGTAAAAATGCTGGATATATTCACTGAAACTTGTAATTACTAGAAATTTATCTTTAGAGGTAGGGGATCATGCAGGTGATCATGTGACGAAAGTATTACGAATGTACGAGTGAAATTGTCAACACAGAATTGATACCAGACTGATGATGTTACATGCCATTGTTTTAATCACGCCGCTGGCGGACGTTAGGAGACCTATACACTCAATTTCTGTTCGCTCGATCATACGCTCTATTCAAATGCACTACAGTTGATATTACTAGCTAGTTTCAAGAAATTATCAAGATGATCAAGAAATATTGAAAATACTCTACGTTAGAAATTGAACCCACTAGACTTAAGCGCAGCTCTCGATAATCTACCAGGAACGTTTGTTGTATGGGACTATGATTACGCGTTATTGCTATGACAGGTTCCCGGTGACAGAAAAACGAATTGTATTTACAATCGGGATCCCCGAATGTAATTTAATGGCAGAGCTGGTAAGATGAAATTTATGTAGGTCCATTGTGAAATAGTGCCACCTCACAAAAATGACCTCTAGCTTGACTTGCTTGTGCAAAAATCACACTTTTCAAAAATACGTGCTATTGTTGAATTAAAATGGTCCAGCTGTTTTGCCAGTCTAAGCAAAAATGTGTACTAGCCCATAAGAAAGTGCAGGGTTAACCCTTTTACCAACACACATGTGTGTGCACGCGCACACACACACACACACACACATGCACAACACACAGCCAAAGTAATCCCTATATGCAAGCAAAAGACACAAAACTAACTCTAGTATTTTTCTACTCAACAAAATCTTTCAACATTTTCGCATTAAGTATAGACCTTTAAACATTTGTGTTGAAAAAAAATTAAAGTCATAAAAAATAAAGTTATCATACTTATTTGAATAGAGAGACGGAAATCCCCTTCGCCCTACAGGTAATCCCGTGTAAATCACAAGTCTTTGCAAATCTTCAAAATGCAAGAGTTTTACTTTCCTACTAACTTAGTTAAACTAAAGGGGGATGGTCCGATTCAATCTGTTTTGATGTGAGAGCTAAAAACATAATTTTGTAAGCCCCAAAGAGTACTGTGTAAAATTAATATTGGTCGAACCCAAATGGTGGCAAAACAACCTTTTGGCTCATAACACTCATAACTTTCAACCAACATCCTTTAGCCCACGATTTCACTTGGTATCTACAGAAAAATAGTTCGCTTTCTTCTGAGCCAAATTTTAACCACTCCAGTAAAATCTGGTGGGTCCCTGGAGACGAGCTATTTAGTTGATTAAACCATGGCCCTTTAATGGGGAGCGATGTATGGCATGTTCGTTGAATCAATCA
Source organism: Ophioderma brevispina (assembly GCA_023653785.1). Lineage (NCBI taxonomy): Eukaryota > Metazoa > Echinodermata > Ophiuroidea > Amphilepidida > Ophiodermatidae > Ophioderma > Ophioderma brevispina. The sequence continues at coordinate 48,668 of JAMKCH010011746.1, read as the reverse complement.
CGGGCCAAAGGTGGTTAGTCATTACTAGCACAAAATTGATACATGCATGAGCTACTCTTTTAAACATTGAATGTATTGAAAGCTGACATGAATGTTTCATTTCAGTTGATAGCAGGCTTTTCAAATCACCACCACTCAATTCATGGCCATGGAACAAGTGCTGATTTTTATCACTTCATGTGTTATTTAGTTTGACTTTCTCTTATAGCAACACTATGCTTAAAGGTACATGTAGAACAAGTTTTTTGAGAAAATGTCTTGCACACAGCCATGTCTTCAACAATAAATTAAAGGCTGACTCAGTGATTTCCCGATGAGGGCCCCCTCATTTTCAAACAAAACGTGTTTTTTTTGCATATACATATGGTTGGCCATAGACTACTATAGAAAATAAACAACACCTTGTTGGTAAATTTCCGGATCCTGAATGTTTGTTATACATGGTATCCAATGGCACTGTTATACTGTTTGATAAATGTTTACTGCAGGAAATGAAAAATCCATTCATATCTAACCTTGGAATTGAACATTTAGGTGACTATAACGTTTAGTTCTAGATTACATTTTAAATTTCTACTCAAAATAATTATATTTCGAAATCTCGGAGTCAGACTTTAAGCATTTAGTAAATATCTTTAGTTCTAGACGACTATTTTTAATTATACAACTAAAAAATTATATTTCGAAATCTCTGAGTCAGCCTTTAATAGAATCACATGTCTTGCCTGCAGACACAACCTCACACTTTGGCAAAATTAATTTAGGTTCTTTTCAATTTCATTTGGGTGCCCTGAATGGAAGATCCGTATAAACTGGTGCTACACTCAACTTTACGAAGAGTGCTCAACATCACTTGGAAGGACATATTCCAAACACCATGGTATACGGTGATATCCCTCCAATATCTTCAATAATCGGCAACGCCGTTTATGTTTGCTAAACACTAGCAATCCGCACCACCGACCAACCCATCCTCCCATTTGATTTTCTGGGCTCCTCCGGGTGGGAAATCAAGCAGAGGCAGAAGTCCCCTTCAGTACACTGACACCATCAAGAGCGATCTCAATCTAGATCTACAAGAGATCCAGTATATCATGCATGACAGGGATATCTGGTTCGAACTTGTAGCCAGTGCTTCTTCCATTCCGTCCATGGACGACGGATGATGATGATGAAATTATCCAAAAAATGCATGAGAAAATATTAATAGTGCAATTTTGTTCCATTTCAAGTGAATTGAAGGCACTTTGAAAGTTCATTTGGGCAGACCACCCCAACCCCTTACAAAGACCACTCTGCTTACAAGGTGATTATTTAAAGGTTGACTCAGAGATTTCTAAATATATTTTTTTTTTTGGTAGTAATTAAAAATAGTCAACTAGAACTGAAGAGCCACCTAAAATATGTAATTCCAAAGTAGATATGAATTGGATTTTTTTTTGTTTTCATGCAGTAAACAGTTATGTACAGTATAACAGTGCCATAGGATACTGTGTATAACAAAAATTCTGGATCCGGAATTCAAAAATTCTGGATCTGGAAATTGAAAACAAAGTTGTGATTTTCTATATGAAGAACTTCAATTTCAACTTAACTATTTCACACAGTGATTATTAGTGGGACAAGCATTATGTATATGCAAAGAACACAACTTGTTTGAAAATTGAGGGTGCCCTCCTCGGAAAATCTCTGAGTCGGCCTTTAATCTACAAACATATTACAACCTGTGAGGATTATGGGTAGTGAATTAAAAACTATGACAAGGCAGGTATGCTTTTGGTACACTTAATATAATGAGATAAAACTTTTTATTTTACCGTGGCCAACTCCTCATAAGCTCCAAAGAGTCTATAAAGTGTACATCAATTGCCCTACTTTCCCTGATTTCAATTAAAATGCACATAATACTACTTGTTCAAAGAAGAATTTGAAGTACCTTGATTTGAATATGATTTATCTAGTGAGATTGCAATTGAATTAATGGGCTAGAAAATTTTGAAAATTGCAAGAAAACATAGAGAAGATACATTGGAGTCAGCCGTTCGACCTAGTTTTTCTTGTCTGAGTGGGGAATAACTTGTAGCCAGAGGGGGGCTTAAGGTATCCCAGAATGCATTGTGGTTTGAAACCTACACCTTATTGATGTCATGTGACAACACATGATGTTCAGAGTCGTGGCAGTAGGAAATCTCAGAAATTAAGACTTCAGTCAGTCATGTGTGCATTTTGCATTGACGTCTTTGTTTGCACTTGTATTTTTTTTTTAATTACGGTGTGTCAAGGCTAATCTAGGCATTAACAGCAGTTATCTAATTAGTAACACTGACGGATTGGCACCTAGATAGCGATTAACCTCCCTTTTGAAACTCTGCAAGTCCTGGTTTGATGCTACTTGAGCAGGAAGGGCATTCCATAAGCCTACAGAGAATGGGAGAAATGATCTTCTGTGGGAGGCCAAGTTAGACCTTGGGACTTTCACAGCAAGTCCATGAGACCTGATTGATTGTCCTAAGGGGAGGATAACTGAAAGAGCAGCTCAGTAGCCGCTGCTGAGGAGATCTGGTGCTTCTGCACTTGAACTTGATTTCATGTGACAACAATGATGTCCATTAACTTGCATAATCCTTTCTTAAAGACTCTTTTTTACATGACCATACGGCCATTTTGGAAGCCACTCTTCTACGGGCATTTCATGAGTTTTTCCACAACCTCATATCCCCCCTACTTAACAAAAACAGTTTTGTGAATTTAAACCATCAACCATCAAACGTGCAAGTCGCAGTATTTTCTGTAAAGAAATTGTCCAATTTTTGATTTTCTGTCTGTAAACAACCAGAATTAACAGCACAGTGGTTCTATGGACCGTGGGAACAAGCAACTGCTCCATAACACAAAACCGCAAGCTCAGGTCAACTCAAATTCTGGGAATAACTTTCTCAAGGCTATCTATTGACAATGAATAAAAGGAAGGTGCTGGAAATCACGAAAGCCTTTAAAAAAACCCGAAGGAGGTGTTCCCATGTCTTATGTGGAACCTTTTACGAAGACATCATTGTTCAGTTACAGCATATATTTGTCATATTAAACTGCTTGTTCCGATTTAGGTCTATTTTGTTCTCTACTTGATATGAGAGCCTGGAACTTGCGCATACACCCCATCAAGAACCCGATGGGAAACAAACTTGGTCTGTTTTGGATGGTAAACGCAATATGAACATGTTCAAAGCCCTATTCATACTGTGTGAATATTGATGGTTTAACCACTAAAAACTTCAGTTTTTGTTTATATTCTTGGAATGAAATGGATTTGAAGGCTCAAATTCATCAAGACGACAATGGAACAAAAAATATGGCCTTTCCCCTGATAATCAACTCGATACTACTTCTTCAGGATAAATCAGGGGGGGTCCCAAAGACGAACGGCACACGCACCTTTAAAAGATGTTTTATTAATACAAACAAGCTTGGTGCTTTGCAAAGCATGATGGATGCGTTCTGATCATCCTCTCTCTTGGAGCAATCCCTTTCAAGTGAGATTGGCATTGAAATGCTATGATTTTTCTTTTCAAATTAAAGGACTCTTGAGTACATACTCGGTAGAGCTTTTATTACCTGGGGAAGGAATTGGGTCTTGAGAGTTGGTTCGGTACGAACCATCTGACATTGCACTTAATATCATTCCCTTTTTTTAAACCAAAATCCAAACCTGTCCCCTTTTTTTAGAACTACATAATAATTCCTTTCATGAAAATTCATGAACTTAAATTTGCTGGGGTTTACTCATATTATTAACTCTAACACCATCTCTGTTTCTCCCGGAAGGAAGTGAAGGAGTAAGGAATAGGAGAAAGAGAAAAGTCAGGAAATTCGGGATTGCACGCTAGACGTGTTGGCCTATATGTCGCTACAAACAATCCGGGACTTTTTTTGCTCACCATTGCCTTGGTACCATTAGGGGTTAGAGGGGGAATAACCCGATTTAAAGGGAGATGGCCCGATTTAGGTATATGCAGTTTTCATCTTGATCGATTGGCCTTCACCGCCAAAACCCCCATCTGTAAGTTTCGGCGCTGATATTTCAATCATTTTGAGCACAGCTAAAAACGGGGAGGGGGGGGGGGGGGAAGGGGGTGATTTGTAACCCATAGAGTACTGTGCAAAATTAATATTGGTCAACCCAAAATGAGCGACATTTTTGCTCAGAACTTCCAAACCAAATATGCTTTGTGCTCAAGAAATTTCACAGGGTAATGAGAAAATACCAAATTTGAACCACTTCGGTAAAATCGGGGGCTTTTGGAGATGAGGCTATTAGAATCGGGCCATGGACCTTTAAGATCTGACTCAAGACTTTTGAAATATTTTCAAAATAAATATTAAAAATAGTTGATATTTAAAGACATCACCTAAATGCTCAATTCCACAGTTTGACATTAATCAGATTTTTTCATTTTAAAATTACCCTAGATATGTGTAAACCAGAGCATCAATGATCAGTGGCCTATTAATAGCTTATTTAAAGCCTAATTTTGCTCATAACATCCAATCAAATAGGGAATGAGGAATAGGGCTTTCAACTAATTCAAAATTTTGGCCACTTTGGGTACAACTTTGGGTCCCTGGGATGAGTCTATCAGTGATTCATTTATGGACGCTCTAGAAGCTACGTAGTTTTCTTGGATGAAATTCACTATATTTTTGTATTGTTTTGATGAAGGTGTGTGTAAAGAATCAGATGGTTTTGTTTTTTTTTGGTTGCTTTTGCTGTATATCTATCTGTTATATTACATAAGCGACAACATATTTTTAGCCGTAATGAACCACTAGTGTCATCTGCCCTTAGGGGAGCGGAGGGGAAAAAGCGGTTTGTGAATCGGCCAAAGGTGACATGAGGTCACCGGGTGACTTAGGTCACTGATGTGACATGAGGTCGCCGATGCCACATGGTGTCAACCGAGGTCACATGGGTCACCAAGGGCTTTTTTTTCACATGGGGTCATTGATGCCACCGGGTCACCAAGTCACACCCGAGTCACATGGGGGCACCAAGGTCAACCAGGTCCCACACAGGGTCACCAGGGTTCAACATGGGGTAAACCCCACCCTTCCACTACCGTGTATGCACCCTCCCGCGCTCCTCCCTGATGCACCCTACCCTCCCCATGAATTGCACCAAATCTTACATGAGGTCATACATGTCACATTAGTGTTCAAAGAATCACCGAGTCAGCTCACCCTGCTGCCTGCACACCCTGCCCCCTCAGGCCACCTCGATGCACCTCCCCACTATCTAACCCTGTGCCCCCATCCCATAGCAAGGCCTACCTTATCCTAGACCCCTCCCGTGCACCCCGCCTTGACCTTCACCGACGGCACCCCGACCCCTTCATCGACACCGGGCCAACCCCTCCGACGCCCCGACCACCCCTCCCAACCCCACCCACAACCGCCACCCTGTTTCCTCCTAAAAACACCCCACCCTTCACACTCCCCTTCCCCACACCCACCTTCCCTCCCCAATACTTCACCCTTTCCCCTTCCCAACCCCATCCTTTCCCTCTCCTACCACAGAAACACCCCACCCTTCCCCCACACAGGAGGGGGGGACCCCCTCCATAGGATTCACACCAAAAACTGATGTATGGCATAGTAGTTTTTTTCATGTACAATATACATATTTAAAAAACTTTAAAAATATTTAATTAGCTCATTTGGGCAGACCTAGCCGCAATGTATCACAATTTTCAAATGGCAAGAATATGCACACCATAATGGGTGGTTGCATGCATGAACAATTTGCATATCAATGAACGTTTAAGAATATAAGTGATTACGTACGGTCATTTTTTGCGTCGTTAATTAATCTCATTGTGCATATGTAATTTGGCCCAAAATATGCTCCAACTCGACTCAGTGGTAAAACTCTTAATCTTCTGCTTCCTTCCACCAAGTTTACATCATTATCCGCTTATAAAACATCCAATAACTTGTACACAAGCTTTGCAGAAAGGGTTAACATTTGACTTTAATGAGGTCAAAGAGGTCACATGAAGTCACCAAGGTCACATGAGGGTACCAACTGTCCCCAACCCAGCCCCTCCTTTGTATGCCTACCAATTACATCATCGTAAGCCCTCATGCAGTATACTAGTACTAAAGGCTGAATCAGATATTTTCCCGATGAGGGTTCGGCCTCCTCTATCTTCAACAATTGGTGTTTGTGCATATTCATAATACTTGTCCATGATAGCTAATCACTGCGTGCAAACAAGCTCAAATCGATCGAAAATCACAACTTTGTTATAAAAGTCGGAATCCAGACTTTTTGGTTATCTAAGGCACGCTGTTTATTTATACTGGCCTAGTTTACTGGCATGAAAACGGAAATCCGATTCATGTGTAACGTTCACGAGACTCGACAGAGTATCGCAAACGATGTCCCTTTTTGCAATTCTTACAACCCACAAACATGACCTTCCCGAGTCCTCTAAATATGGTAGGCTAATTCTACTTTTTGTGTTATCACAAAAATATAAATCGTGACTGTCGCGTGTATGAAAACTTTTAAAAATAGACAATGTTCAAGATCTTTCGCAAGTCAGGGTGACATGGTTTATGAAGCTGAAGAGAAAAAAACACATAGAGTTCATAAATGGGGACTTGTCTATAATTTCGTATTTTTTGTTAATACAATAGCCATTATTTAAACACCAAATCTAGATCTGTTTTTTTTTTTACTTGTGAACGAACAAGTCTACAGTTGTACAAAAACATATCGATAATAAAGTTACTAACACCATTAAAAATGCATCAATAGACTAACTTCAGAATTAATATTGTACTAACTGCTGTGTTTATATTATTTTTCCATGGTGTTTTCCTTAATTGCATGTATAGTTAAGAAAATCTTCTGTAGCAATGTTTCGGTTTGTTATTCATTTATTAAAATCCCAAGATTAAAGAAGAGTAGTAAGTAGTAGTGTGTTCATTTTCGCCGACCCGCCCTATAAGCGCGAGTGACCGATTGCCACAAAAAGCAAAAGGCTACGGAACATGGCGAGATTGAACAGCAAATTGAAACGTATAATTGTAAAACAGGCCGTTAGGCAAGACAGAAGCGCTGACCATGACTGATTACCCTAATATAAAGGGTCAGTGTTGTGCTTAATTTCATTTAAAGATTATTTTGGCACATCATTCATGGCCAAGATTCTAAAAGCCTTGGAATGGATGTAATTTAGCAACCCTTCGGACTGAGAGAAAAAAAAAAACGACCGGGTCGACCCCACCGCAAGAAGATAACGTGGATGACACACGGTGGACAGTACTATTGTTGTGCAGAGCAAAACGGGGGCTATAGATTCATGCTGGGCCGAGGGTACACGCGTAAGCTGACGAGAGCACAAGTGTTATATGGCCTCCATTTTTATGATAAACTTTTAAAATATTATTTTACAATTTTATTTGAGAAACAGATTTCTCACGGGAAAGAAAAAAGCAACTTTGTTGACTATAAAGAGAGCGAAAAGGGGATTCCCTAGAGTTGTTTTGGCAAAAATGCACTGTTTAGATGCACAATAGGGGAAGTTGGTAATTCCCCAAGGATGCTAAATTTAGAAACTTGTTTATGTTTTGAGATCAAAAATGCAGAACCCTAGGGGAATTCCCCACAAAGTTATTATATGAAGTGATGGTAATTCGGGTGATGAATTACGATGCGGCTAGCTGTGTAAGGTAGTGATGCATGAGAATGATGTAATGATTATGTTAAGAAAGGGGAATTTCACTGTGAGTAGTTAAATATATCACTGGAAGACTCTCTGCTAGCAGGTGAAATCAGGAGCTGAACTAGAGCTTTGGAGTTACATTATAATTATAGCTAGTTTAATCTACAATAATGGTAGATTGAGTTTACATCTAGTGCCAGGATTTCAAATTGGATGCGCTGGAGCTTGATAAGCTAAATTGTCTGCGGTCGTCTTTTTAAGCCAAAAGAGCTTCAGTTTCGGAATCAAAAAGGGATTTCAATGTGGTCATTATATGAGGACATAGCGCCAGACTGATGGTGGTATCTTACCTGGATTTTATATTATGGACCATTTGTCGTCGAGGGAAAGCCCCGTTCGTCTTGAACTGCTGGAAAAGATACCTTCAGGACTGAGAGATTCCCTTGGAATATGACCTGATTTGATAGTGAAACTTGTGCGCATGTCATTTTGGAAAGGCTTCGTTTGAAGCGGACCATAGCCATCGTGGGGTGAAACCGGCAAACGCCTTCTTTTCGGCATTTTTTCCTTTGACATTAAGTATCAGTTATCTAAATTTGTGGGTAATTGTGTAATTTTGATTTAGGTAATGTTTTGCAACCTACCAAATTCTTGATGCAAACATTACAAAATCATTAAAATTGTTAGATCATATAAAATTCAGATCACTTGTGCACAAGGATAATTTGTTTGTGTTTGAAAGGTATTTCTGACTTAGGCGTCCATGAGACGTCATAACAACAATGTGTCGTGTTTTTTAGGGGTGTGAGGATAGAAAAATCTATTTCGCTTTGTAATAAAGCTCCAAATGTAAAAAATACCTGCGGATGTAGGTACAACCAATATCCTGCTATGCAGAAAAAAAAAACAAAATAAAAAAAAAAGAGTCCGAAAAAATGACACTCAAACTTACATAATTCTGAAGATATTGGTCAAATGATCCTGGAAAATTTTACAGTGTGGCGTAAAATGTCGCTCTTTGATAGGGTATGCTAATCGCATCTGTTGATTAATTCCTGATTGTTAGCTTAACACTGTCATATTAAAGTTTTAACTCGTACAAATACACTGAATATGTACGTATTTAGATTAAATCACCGATGAATTAATTTGTCCTCTCAAGAAAATTATGTTGGGATTCGTTTCAACAAACTGTTCAAAATGCTGGCACTTACCTGTGTGTGAGGGCTAGCCAACGAGGAACACGAGGATTCTTGCAACGGTCACGTGACCTGAGGGATAATCCTGGGGGAATCCCAAGAGTGGGGGGGGGGGTGACACGATCTGCTCGATTTGGGCATTGGTGATTCCTAAACGGTAATTTGGGGAACTGCTTACATGCATTCTATGGCAGTCTCGGTCCCCAGGACATTGCAAAAAATCATCTTAAAAAGATCTTAGTAATTATCATGATAATTTAGGAAAAAAAATATTGACTTCAAAATCCGTCGGGGTAGTGATTAACCCCAATGCAAAATAGTGTAATTTCAAATAACGGTCATTTAGATTTAAATATTCATGACCAGGCCCAGTCTTTAGTCAGTCTGTGTGTATAACCGTTCGTATGGAAGAGGCGCACTCCTACCTTTAAAGGGGGGAAATTTGGCCCCGATGTAGGATATGGAAGTTTTCATCTTGTGATAGAATGGCCTTAACCAAAAACCCCACCTGCAAAGTTTTGCGCCGAATATTTCAATGCGTTTTCTGTTGAGGAGCAGAAAACATGATTTCCGAAGCCATAGAGTTACTGTGTAAAATTAATATTGTAACCCAAATTGGAGTTACTTTTTCGCTTCATTACTTACAACCAAACATCCTTTGGCTCTAAGATTTCACAGGGTTAATAAGAAACATAGGAGCTTTCTTCTGATTACCAAAATGTGACCACTTCGTAAAATCTGGACTTCTGGGGACGAGGCTATTAGGATGGGCCATGGACCTTTAAGTCTTTGAAACAGACTAGCACCGTGCACCCGGAAGTTGATGCTATTTGAATTGCGCTGTTGCTGTTGGCTTGGCAAGTCCTACAACCCCCATGAATGAGTGTAAACAGCGTGAGCCTCATGAATATTTTAATTAGTACTTATCTTATGCCTGGCGTCCGTTTTTAAAGGTCCCATGGCCCCTGATCGCTAATAGCCTCGTCCCCAAAAGCCCAAGATTGTACCGAAGTGGTCAACATTTTTGGTTATCAGAATAGAAGCTACTATTTTTTTATTACCCTGTGAAATCTAGAGGCCAAAAGGATTGTTTGTTTGGAGTTATGAGCGAAAATGGCCCCATTTTGGTCTTCGACCAATATTAATTTTACCAACAGTACTCTATCATGTCTATGGAGCTTACAAAATCACGTTTTTAGCTCTCGCACAAAACGGATTGAAATATCGAAGCGAAACTTTACAGATGGGGTTTTGGAGTGAAGGCCATCTATCAGGATGTGAAACTTCATATCCTTTAAATCGGGCCATCCCCCTTTAATATAAAAAAAAACCGGGTTAAAAAAAAAAACTATTGGATATTTTGAGGGCTTCTAATCATGACATTAGTCAGAAAAAGGGCACTATATATATGATATAAATAATATACACAACACAAGCTTTTCGGCATCGGACAGAGGCTAGACGAACACGGTATGAGTGGTGACGTTGCATGGTGTAGGCCAAGGCAGGGGGTTTAAGTAGATCTTTACAGACGCATCACACACAAGTCAGCAACATTTAACACAAACATAACTGGGCGCAAGGACCAATTATAGGCCCGCAAGTCCAACCACGCTCCCAGCACTCACGTACAATTCGATAACAAACAGCGCCCTCGCGGAATCTTAATAATGACGAAGTAACTCAGTAGAAAGAGTAAAGGACAAGCTGCGGAATTTTATACATGAAAATCAGATTCTAGCAAACACAATACCTTAAAAAATGACCATTTAGACACAACCAAAAAAAAATTCTGTTACATTAAATTTCGCCATATTATCATAGCTGCCACAACTCCAAATTTTCAGAGCAATTCCAACAAGTCATAACAGAACAAGTTTAGGGCGTTGTTAAGCAACGGCGAAAACGGTAGATTCTTCTAAATGATAGCATCGACTAGTATATTAATAGATCCAAACAAAATCGGGGACTGGAATTTTAAAACAAGTTTTATTTCTAATGAAAGCATCAAATTTGAGCTAGCTATTTCACAAGTATGCAGGCAAGCAGTATATAGCAAAAAAACATGATTGTCAAGAAATTGAGGTCACAATCTTCAGGAAATCTCTGAGTCAGCATTTAAGTATAAAAGGTTTTAATATTCGATATAATGGCCTTTGCACCACCCCCATCTGGAACACAGGTTGTGTTTGCTGATATTTTTAATCTTGTTTGATGGACCCGCTAATAAAAGGTGATTTTGCAGCCAAAAGAAGTACTCTGTTTACCAGGGCGCGGGAAGCAATGAAGTAAGTTGGTGCGGCGGGCTAATAAAGTGTCGTTGTTGTAAGCATAGTAGGCTATATACGGTATATACGGTATAACGGCGTGCAGTCCTGGGCTTCTGAGATTTTGGACCGAAATTATGGTCCAGGAACATATGGACCAGGACCATGAGAGTTACCCCTACTGCGAGAAAGCGAGGAACCCTCGCAGTTTTCCCGTTCCAAAAAAACCCCATGCAAATTGATAACAAACAATTTTCAATAATGTTATAGATTATATAACGATTTAAAAAGTAAAAATAGTGATGGGTAGTCTGAATTAAGCACAAAAGGTCCATGTTAGAGTTCTGTATATCAAGCTGTCCGCGGGGGTGGGTGCGGGAGGGGTATTCCCCTCCCGCGCGAAGCGCGGAACCCTTGCACTATTCGCTTTCCAAAACACATTTTCCCATGACAAATTTGATAGAAACAATGTGCATAGATAATGCGTTTGTAAGCTTTATACAGAGTGGTCCAAAAAAAGGTTACACTTTTTCTTATGGCAAATGCTCAATATGGCTTAAACTATCCAAAAGTCCTTTGGGCTATGTTTTTTTCCAAAGATAATATCTTGTTGGAAGCTGGTGAAAACGGCGTGAAAAAACAAAGCGACATGACAAAAGGCCCCGCCCATCTGGAAAGTGATGTAAAGTGACTGAAAAGAACGAAAATGCAAGCCCCTTTTAATTTAAACTTCTCTCCAATTGAAATCAACTGAATGTTTTTGTAAAGGGACATTAGTTTTGGAAAGTGTATTCAAGTGATTCAAGTGTAGTCTCTTTGGTTCAGTTCATGATTGAAATATTCACTTCCATTTTCAAAGGTAAACACCTCACGCAAACTTGAAGGGTGGTCAGGTATAGTCTGTTACTTGAGTAAGTCTACAGTTCACGCAATGTATGATTGTTGTAGATTCAACCCATTGTGTCACCTCAGTACTTGTTCGAAGGTATATGGGCATGAAATGAGGGTGGATGTGCAGTGTGTGGAGGAAATGAAATTCCACGCTATTGAAACATGCCAGTCCTGCCGATAGCAGAGAACTAGTCAAGGAGGAGGAAAACGCATTTATAGCTACAATAACTCTCAAAACAGGGACTAATCGGCATTTGCTTCAGGTTTTCAATGTAAAAGGTGAGTTGAATGGTACTGACTTTCCAATTCGGAGGAACAGATGTTAAAGATGATGTTAACATAAAAAGCCAGATTATCAGGAGGTCATCATGAAAACAGGGTGAATAGGGCCACAAATTCGGCCTCTCCCAACAATCGACGCTGTCCAAACTTTTCCTCTGTTGACAGAGGGGATGATCTTCTATACCACGATTGCCCCATATACGTGTGTGCTAAGTGGGTTTTGACTATTTTATCTCTACACAGCCACCATTTTTGTTATTTAGCTCTGTTTTCAACGCTTTCACAGGTTTAAAGATATTGTAGATTATAAATCTCTTCAAAATCGAATACGATATGTCCACCCATTTTGAGGAAATTTCAAAAAAAAGGTAACTCTTTTTGGACCACTCTGTAAGTATTGATAACGTTTTAAAAACTAAAATATATAGTTGAGGTTGAGTTGTTTTTTGAACTAAAGCATAAAGTGTTCATGGAAAGTTCGTAATCTAAGCTGTCTGGGTGTGGTGTGCGGAGAGGGGGTACCCACGCGCGAAGCGCTGCTGAACCCTTGCGACGTGATTCTGCTTTTCCAAAAACACTTTCCAATGCAAATTTGATAGAAAAAAAAATGACAATATGCTTATGGTATGATTCAACGGTTTTAAAAATAGGAAATAATTATGCTTATGGTTATATGCAAAGTGTAATGAATGAATCGTACCTTATCCGATAGCGAGCTGCCGGGGGTGAAGTGGCGGGCAAAGGGCGGAACCCTTAACAATGTCCTGCCAAAAAACATTTTCTCATGCAAATTTCGGATGGTAACGATATTATTTATAATGCAATGACCAACTGTTGGCCCAAAGCCAAAATCAGATTTTTAGATTTATTAGTTGGGTCTGTAAGGACCGCAACTGCAGCTAGGTGCTGCGTAAGCAATGCGGGTGTGCGGGCGAAAATTAGGAGTTAGTTTTCAAGGATATTTTCTACTAATAGTGATAGACCCAATGTAAAATTGCAAAGTTAATTAAAAAATGTATTATAGGCCTACTTTGAGAGTACCGGTCTGAACAAAAGATAAACGGTTTTAAGGCTAATTTTAATGCAGCACGTCAAGTTGGGTCACGGGCCGTTTCATGCTGGGTAAAGGTAGTACAAGATTATTAGCACAAGATTGGTCGCAACGTTCAATGACAAAGGGTCGTAATTTCTAAATAGGGAGAAGCCCACACTTATAAAGGCTGTAATTACTTTGTTAAACGACAGCGCTTTAGCGCAGAAAAATAAATTGAAAAATTTTAGGTATGGGTATTTCCAATTGTAAGTTAAACAGGCGGCAAATTTTTTCTGTGTCTTCCACAGGGCATTTTAAACCCGCTTTATAAGGTTGTGGGTATTTTTTACATGGAAAGTGGGAAAGGAAAGTTTTTTTTCTCGTATGGTGGCGTGATTTTTTTTTTAAAGCTTCTAACCCCCACCCCTTGAAGTCTAATGGTGGCGTCCCTAAGGGCCAGTAAAAATCTGTGGTTTTTCTAGACGGGCTCTCGTGGTTAAAGTTCATGAGGTTCATTTTTTAAGCGACGCGAGGGGTTGATAGTGGGGTCCCCTCGCGCGCGACGAGCGCGGAACCCATTGCAAGGTCGCGTCAAAAAGCATTTGCCTTTTCATGCAAATTTGATTGAAACAATTTAAATTGTAGTGGTTCACGTTATAATTGTGGGTGTGATCAAAAGTAGTTAAAAGTAAACAGTAGTTGATTTCTTTGTATTTAATCACGTTATAGCATAGGCCTATTGTACGTTCGTTCGCTGAGAGTTCCTTATATCAAGCGAGATTTCTATGCAAATAGGCCTATAAGGTAAGAAAGGTGCCATTATTACCCCTTTTAAAAATTCCTACAGGAAAACAAACCAAGATAGGCCTGCTCTGAAATCGAGTCTATAATATGATAGGTGCAACCCAAACAGATTTTGGGCAGTCCATATGTGGTAAGTATTGATTCATATAGATAAGACCCAAATATTTTCTTACCTTGGTGTTTGGCTACAGAAATGCACTTGAAAGTGAAAACAAAAGGCGATTTTTATTTGGCGACTTCAAGGTAAAAACAGGCTGTAAAACATATGGTCAATTCGAAATTCACAATTTGCCCAAAGAAAATGATTCTCTAGATTAGATTATTCATTCACATAGGGACTAGTGTTTTGATAGAAAAGCTTTACATTTGTTGCAGAAATCAAAATTTTCATATTTTTTCGGGACACTGTTATGTGAAATCTCTCCGTGCACCTTTAACGCGCTTGCGCGGAAAACTTTGGAAATTTATGGCGTTACTAAGTATTTGACGTTATTTAACTTAAAGTATTTAAAAGTGTCATTGTCGACATGATTTTTTCGGCGGGTGGGGGGGGAGGACGACGGGCTCCTTCGGATCCGCCATAGTGATATTAACCTAATTTTGAGAGCTCACAGTTATTTAGACAATCGGAACTTTCCTTTTCCACCTCGCAAGGCTCTCTTTCTCTATCTTGCTCTCTATCTCTCTCCCCCTTATTTCATCTTTTTCTCTCCCTCTCTTTGTGACTTCTCTTCTCCCCTCTTCGTTCTCCTTTTCTCTCGCTCTTTGTTTTTCTTCTCAAAAAGTGGTGCGGCGACCGCCGCAACTGGCGTAGCTTGCGCCGGCCCTGTGTACATTGGTCGACCAAATATAGGGCACATATTCTCTCATAACATCCCAAATCAAATATTCTTTATAGCCTTAAGATTTAACAGGAGAAACAGAAACAGAAAAAATAGTATGTTTTTCAGATACCAAAATTCTGACCACTTCCCCCGGTAAATCTGGGGTTCTGGGGATGAGGCTGGCTTATTATGATCGGACCATAACCCTTTGCGTTAGCACATTTTTCAAAAACTAATGCGACTTGTATACAGGTGTCCAAAACTTTACCTAAAAGTCCCCCACATTTTTCAGGTATTTAATAAACATTTATGCAAATTATTTATTACATATTTAAAGAGACATGAGGAGATTTCCAGAAAGAAAGACGCACCCAATTTTTGTCAAACCCGGTTTTACATATTTGAGAATGCTTACCAATATATTAGATCACACCTGAAGTGATAAAGCCGAATATGAGTCTTTATTGTAATTACGTGATGATTTAGTAGTTTCTGTGTCATGACAGAAAAAGTCAAAGAATGGTTTTCTATGGGGAACGATTACGATTAGCAGGCAAGTTCAAAACAAGGCTTGCGCTCAGGGGCGGCGGAACACAAAAATAAAGTGGTACGTTTATGACGGGGGTCGGGGGGTTTTACGCAGCTTTGGGGGATCCAAGGGGCAGAGCCCTGTTGGGGGGGGATAGGGCAAAGCCCCTTAAGACAGCGATTTTGTAATTTGGAGATCATTAATTGTACGGAAGTTTAATAGGACTAAAAAATAGTTATGTTAATTTTATCTCTTCCCTTTCTCTTTTTTTTTTCTTTTTTTATTGTCCTTTTAGCAAAAAAGTTGGTACGGCCACATCCGTACCATCCGTACTGGTTCCGACGCCTCTGCTTGCGGGATGCTTTTGCACCTGTTTGTCCAATAAAACCTTCGAAACTTCTCGGTAGGTATTCTACACCGATCCATGAATTTGAGAGAAATCTATCCTAACTAATCTCCTCCTGTCACTTAAAAAGTTTGTTTTATTAAGCCTTCAAAACAGCAACCCCCATTGAATTCGGATCTCAAATGACCCCCTGTGAAAATTGTTCACTATTGAGAGATTTGTGTTTTTTTACTTGTAACCCGGATAGACTTCGGTTTGGTTCACATTAACATTTGTTTTGACTGATGTGTTTTATGTGAAGACAGCCTGTCCATTTGAATAAATGTTATTGAAACCTGAATTGGGGCACTTTGGGTAAGTTTCTTTGGGTCACTGTATCAGGTGGTTCTGAAACCACTACAGTAATCACCAGGTTCTGGATATCTTTCACATCCTATGCCGTGTTGTTCCTAATAAATGCCCTGTTCTAATAACCGCCCCCTACGATTTTTGAATAAAACAATTCAATAAAATGAGTTAAGCTTCCTAAATCCCATGATTAATGGCCGGGACGGTTCGTAATCCATATCATAATACTGTTGTCTGTTAATAGTTTAATTAAGTATGCAACTTGACCTCGGGAGTGCGAAAACGCGTCCCCCTGCTCGTTCATTTGCTATATTGGTATCAGCGAAAATAAGCGTGTGGTAAGGATTATTTTTGCGATTTGTTTACTTTCCATTTTTGTACTGTACTAAACGCCCTCCCTTTTGAAAAATGCACCGCCTCCTGGTTTTATTAAAAAAAAAAAAAAAAAAAAAAAAAAAAAAAAGAAAAATTTAATTTGTTCTTTTTTGGTTATTTTGTTTATTGTCTTTTAATAAATGCCCCCCCTACGATTTTTGAATAAACATTCAAGCAATGATTTTAGGCGTCCTAAATCACATGATTTAATGGCCGGGACTGCTGTAATCCATATCATAATTGCTGTTGTGCACAGTTGTAATAGTTTATTAGTATGAACTGTGAACCTCGGGAGGTCGAAAACAGCGTCCCCCTGCTCGTCATTTGGGTAATATTGGTAATCCGCAAATAGCGTGGTAAGATATTTTTGCAGGATTTGGGTTGGATATCTTTCCATTTTTGACTGTAAATAACGCCCTCCCTTTTGAAAAATGCACCGCCTCCGGGGTGTTTACATTAGGAAATTACGGCCGTGTTTGTTCGTAATAAATGCCCCTGCTCTAAAAATGCCCCCCCCCCTCCGATTTTTTAAATAAAACAATTCAAGAAAATGATTTAGCGTACCTAATCACATGATTTAATGGCCTGGACTGTCGTATCCCAATCATAATCACTAGTTTTTGCACAGTTGTAATAGAAATTTAATTAGTATGGAACTTTGACCTCGGTAGGTGCGAAAACAGCGTACCCCTGCTCGTTCCAATTTGTATTATTGGTAATCAGCGAAAATACGTGTGTAGATGATTTTTTGCAGATTTGTTACTTCCATTTTTTGACTGTAATAAAGGCCCTCCCTTTTGAAAATGCACCGCCTCCGGGGTGTTTTATATGGAACAATCGGTACTAATAAAGCAGATGACATAATGCCCACGGTGCGAATAGCGGCACTGTAACAGTTTTTTTAAAATTATAATATTCATTCGGTCATCCATTTGAAAACTCACACATTCATGCGCTATGACCTGTTGGCCTGGGAATCGTAACATCGATTTATGCAATGAGTGAATGTATGAATTGGTACACCAGATTATGGAAATCAGGGAAATATATGAATTAATTGGTACACCACACTATGTAAATAAGTACCACACTGCGGCAAAAGATGGTTACAGCTTTTTGCACTGGCGCTCAGCATCTAGAAGTTAATATCGAGGTCTGTGTATCTTCAACAATTCTTCCTTCACTCTTTGTGCAAGTTGACCTCTGATGAACCTTGAAGCTTGTATTTGACCGTCAACCCTACCCACAACACACATGTCTCTAAGGTGCACCTATGACCTTAGCTTGGTCCATAGGTCCCTGGGGACAAGATAGTGTGCCTCATGCCTTGGATCTGAACAGATATTCTCTTTGCGACAAATCAGTACCACTGATACCACTATTTTTGGAGTAACTTGGCTCTCTGCCCTCGTTCTTCACACTTAAAGGGATAAGCAGGATTTGCTGAACAGAAACATAAAATAATGTCAAAATTTGTATTTTGGTATTTGTTACTGGCATAGATGTTTCTAAACATTTTTGCTCCTAACATTTAAAGTAGTTAATGGCATTGATACATATTATCTTGATTTATATAAGCTAAAAATGCACTTTCACACATTTTCTTTTAATTCTCTTGAATTATCGCTGCGTATCGGCTGGATAGAGATACTATCACAAATCATCCCAAACTACAGCAATAAAATTCAGGACAACCACAACCCAGAAATACATTTCCCTGAAGCAAACATACCCTTAACACACCATGCCACTAGTTATTATCGCCCAACTTAGATCAAATGACACCGCAAATTGACGCCAAACACCATTTCCCGGTACTTTTCACGATTTTGAGAAGAAAGACAACTTAGCGGTCAACTAACAAGCCCATGGTATAATTAGTCACGAAACTATCAAATGGACACGGGGGGGAATGTACTTCTTCTCGCTTCTATCCCGCTGTGTCATGGCACTGTATCTACAGTCAGATATTTCTGTTGGTTAATTTTTCACAGTTTGTATAGCTCATAAGATGATGTTTGAATTCACTTAAGGTCCGCTCATTAAAGGGGGATGGTCCGATTTAAGGATATGAAGTTTGCATCTTGATAGATTGGCCTTCACCCCAAAACCCCATCTGTAAAGTTTCGCGCCGATATTCATCCCATTTTCATGTGAGAGCTAAAAACGTGATTTTGTAAGCCCCATAGAGTAATGTGTAAAATTAATATTGGTTGACCAAATTGGGGTACATTTTCGCTCATAACTTCCAAACCAAACATCCTTTGGCCCTAAGATTTCACAGGGTAAATGCGAAAAATAGTAGCTTTCTTCTGATATCAAAATGTTGACCACTTCCGGTAAAATCTGGGGCTTCTGGGGACGAGGCTATTAGCGATCGGGCCATGGACCTTTAACAATTGCATCTCCTCCAGATAGTGTATTGAGTCCATCCCACAATGCACCGGTCTTGGGAAATTTCACTTCAATAAGGTAATGTGATCCCTTAAAAATCCTATTCTTAACACATAAAAACCATGACTTTTACATTCATTTTAGCCCACAAGGTGCTATAGTACTTGGGAATTTTTTACATGATCATAAAATGTTTTGTGGTCCTTAAACTTCTTGAACACTTTATTCCTAAGTACTGACATGTGTTTAGTGTAGTACAGTATAGGCACATATACAATGCATTGTGGGATTAATTCAAAACATCCTCTGGATCTGCTCTGTTATACTTTGATTACAATATACAGGAATTATTCCGTTTTTTATCATCCCGCGAATAAAAGTAAACCAAATGTACTCAAGCGTTTGCACAAATCATGCGTGCCACGCAAAATATACACACTGCGTCTCTTGCGTTGCCTTGTGCCTACATTATTCTGTATCAGTTCACATTGTTATGATTCCTGCCTATTTGGTGGTAATCAAAGTATAGTAAGACTATTTACCTAAGGGATGCTTTAATGCATTCCACTGTAGCACTTTGTAAGTGTAGTAATGTGTTTAGTTGCTATAAAGTCCACTATAAACATGTTTATTTTAGTGTTATCTTACTGTTGAAGTGTTTGGTTTCATTTTTAGTGTGTACATTTTTACAATCACACAGTCAGAATTTTACTTAAGGTGTAGCCTATGCCACAGTTACTCCATTTACAATGAGTTCTTAAGGGGGCATTCGTGATCCACAACCTCGTCCCCCCGACTTACCTCAAGAAAGTTGAGATTTTTATATCATCTGAACCGTTAGCCTTAGTAATCCATGTGTACCAAATCTTCTGTACAAATTCGGCCGTATCTGTAAGAAATTTGCAATTTTGTGTTTTCTGTCTGTAAACGGACAGAAACTATAGCACAGTGGCCTACAGGACTGCTGATCAAGCGATGCCAATAATCCCTGATGTATTTCGTATCGTTCGCTAAATTTAACTCTTGCAACATGCTCAAATATAATAGTACAGCATGTGGCAGAAGTTACGTATAGCGATCACACAGTCATGACACGGTATGTGCTCTGTACACGATATATGGTAATCACTGTATGTGCTGCAGTCTGTGGTGCTTTACGCCGCATAAATGGAAGGTATTTGGGTGTAAATCTGCCAACTTTTGTGCTCAATTCCATTCTCCAAATCGCCGTTTTCATTCTCATCAAATTTTAATTTTGTTTTTCCGAAAGACGGCCCATTTCGGCTATGAAATCTATGCTCATCCACACTGAACGAAAGAGGCGAAATCCAATTGAGGTTAATTAGTTTAATCTTGCTCGTTTACGTCACAGCTCTGTTTACGTAAGGGAAATCCGTTCATTCGACGCCTGTAACCAAGATCAAATATGGGCTTTTATACCTATTTGGTCAAGAGTATTCCATACACAAAAATAAAAAAGTAGCGATCCTGTCGTATGGGGCCACGATCATATATAGAGAGAAAAATTCTTTCATCAGATGGTCTTGAAGGACAGGATCACCAAAAATGTTTACCAGTCCAGGACCGAACCCGTTCAATGGGATCATTTGCAACGAATCACAAAACTCAATATATTGCAACAGAGTACTAGAATCAATTGAAATTCAGGCATTGGGTTCAGAAACTAGGGCACGAACAGATGAAATGATCATCATAATGAATTAATTGTCCATTTAATATGAGATGACTATATACATCTCAGTTCGCAGCCACTGGCATCCGCATTAAGAAGAAAGTTACTCCTCGCCAAAATTAGGCTGCTCCCATTGATCAAGATATTGCCAAGGAGGTCAACTAGAATATGACTACTTAGAATACAAGGCATTTACTTTTGGGGCTCAATGCTCAATTCATGCACATAGGCGAAGGAATATTTGTAACGCACAATGTAAACCAAATACTTGAAATATTCCCAGTAGAACTATAGGTAGTATAGTTGGGTGGTTGCAAATAGGGCAGAGGTTTAAAAGGCTTAAACAAAGTTTGAAAAATCATGATCTCATGGATGCTTATGTTCTACAGGGTGTCCCAAAATTTTGATTGAAATCAAATTTAAAAGATTAAAAATTACTTTTCACTTTTTTATCATGTATCATGTGTCCTTGAATACTGGAAGGTAACTCTTCAAATCACACATTCTTGGCACTGCCAACTATTCTAGCCCCACCCAGTCAGGACGCTTTCCCCACACAACTCATAGTTTAAAAAAACGTCCAGGTGGTAACAGCTGTATAGCACATTCTTGGACAACTGCCAACATTCTACACACCACCCAGTGTCAGGACCTTTGCACCACACACACCATAGTACTCCAGGTGGTAACACTGCACAGAACACATTATTGGAAAAGCTGCCAACATGTAAGCCCCAGGTCAGGACCTTGCACCACACACACTCCATGTATCCAGGTGGTAACAGCGGCATAGCACATATTATGGACAAAAACTGCAAAAATTCTAAGCCCCAGGTCAGGACCTTTACACCCACACACACATAGTAGTCCAGGTGGTAACAGCTGTATAGCACATTCTTGGACAGCTGCCAACATTTAAGCCCCAGGTTCAGGACCTTTGCACCACCACTCAACGTACTCAGGTACACAGCAAGATTCCTACTCAAGGTTAAACCCAGGAAGTGCAATGGTTGGGGGGTATAATAATTATAAAAGGGCTGTTTTGGTATTAGGTGTATCGGTGCGCATGGTTACAGATCGCATAGCTCTGTAGCCATGGCGGTAGTTCAAGGGTATTATGTTTGATAGAGATTAACTTTTGCAGGGGAAGTTCTGGAGTTTGTGTACATTCAATAACAAAACCAATTAAAAGCACAGCTGAAATTCATCACCTGAAATCTGGATGTTAACAAAGTTGAGGGTGTCAAATTCGGAACCCCATGTTGATTGCATGCAAGTTATAATGTTTCAATTCATGCTTGACATGACCCGGCACTATTACTGTTTTCATCATGGCTATCACTAATGAGCATTTAGTTTGGCATTGAGTTGAATTTGAACATGTTGAAAAAAAAACAATTACAGATCATAGCTAGCTTACACCTACCTTACCTACCCCGATGCTGGTAAGTTACGTTTCATTGAAAAGTACCACACTATGACTTGAACTGCATTGAAAATATAATATATTTATTAATCTTTCCCTTAGGAGATGGCCATCGCCGATAGTTGTTGAAAAAAAAAAACCCCATGTGCGCTTGGCAAGATTCGAACCTGCGACCTTCGTATTACAATGCAACGACGCCTACCGACTGGAGCTATATCAAGCAGGTTCGGTAGAAGAGCTATAGATTCATCTTGAGGTGTTAGGTTCGAAAGGTGGTCTTTACTCTAACTACTCCTTAAAATGCATTGAAACGAGTCTTTACTACAGTAGTCCACATCTTGATCGTTACTCTTGTGACAAACGGAGATACAACAGAATGCTTGCTGTTGTGCCGTATTGTAGTTATAAACGGTAATTCGAGATGAATAGGTTGGTTCACGTGTCAGGTACCAGGTCCGTGTCAGGTATCATGTATTCAGTTTTGCTCTTCGGGGCGACCGATTATATATATATCCGACTATGTTAATCAAGGTCTGTACATAAAGGCCCTCTGCCCAATGCTTTATTTGTTTCCAAAAGACAACCAGTTTATATGTCTAAACAGTACAAAAGTTACCTTTTCCTTACTGATTCAAAAACCGACGTACGATTACGATAATCGGTTGTTTTTTCCAATGTAGGGATACTCGTCATTTTTAACCTGAATGGGTCCCCCGAAGCAAAATACTAAACCATCAATGCCGTGACGTCATCAATCTTTATTTTTTCCAAAATTGGCTTTTTATTCTTCATTCCCATAATAAAATTCCTTTTTAGATTACAACATCTGTATATTGTTCTTTTAATAATTAATATTTGCAATTTTCCCTCGCAGATGTGAAAAAGATGGGTCCATAAGTCTACAAACTGAAAACGAAGTCAGCCGGCTAAATACCCTTACCGTGGACTGTAATGATCAGACTGTCCCCGGTTTAGAGTTAATAGCAAGGCTTACAGCCACTTGCGCGCGCCTGCGGGGGTTATGGGCTCCAGAGCTTTAGGCTAACTCCATGGTACTCTAAGCTTCTACTCCAAATGTACCCCCTTGATGCATTATTGATGCAGTACTACAACTAAGTACTTGCTAAGTACACAAGCACTGGGTGGATAGCATAGGTGTGTTTACTAGCAGTACCCCATCCTCGTGTCGTGTCAGTTGCCTGCTAGTGACTGACACTGGTACCCGCATGTATGCCATCAGAACGTAGTACCATCTGTAGCTACTCCACAGGAGTACCTTCACAGGTACTTCCCCTCCGGCTGCCTATAGGCACACTTTGAGAACACAGAGGCGCCCAAACATTCCTTGTTTATTTACAGCTTTCTGCGACCATGTTCAAGCTTAGTAACATCTATATTTAAGTTGAGCATCACTAAAAACCCCTATATATGACATTTTGTGTAAAAACATATAACATATGTGACCAAAATGTTAAATAATGGATAAAATCACTAAAATAATCACATAGAGCTCAAACCTCTCCCGCATGGGGTGACTAGTGGTTAAACTACTGCGTGTGTACCTAGGTTGATGATTACCCCCACTTTTGCGGCCGGCGATGTGGTACCATGCGGGTGGGTACTCCGTGGCTACTTAAAAGGTACTCCCATGAAGAAATTGGTTGTGTAGTAACAGCTGCTTAGCACACATTCTTGGACAGCTGCCAACATTCCTAACAGGTGTTGTTTACACCCTTGTCACTGTTAAGCAACTGCCTCTTTACAGCATCATATGCATAATGTGTTAAAGAGGGCGCGTGCTACGTTTTTAGTACTGAACAGTTAATTTAAAGCTAGTTCAGTGCAATGTGCAATATTTACACTCACCGAAAAAGCACAAATTTGAGGAAACGTTTCATATCTAAGTTCCATCATGAGAAGAAAAAAACATCCATCAAAAACCATAAAAGAGAGAAGCAAGACAGAGAACTGAAACTCAGAGAGGGGGATATGTCATTAATTCCTAAGAAAACTGTTGAAAACCTTACGTCATTATATTTTTTCTACATGGAACTTTTTTATGAACACTTTGTAATTGGACGGTAGAATATTTTCAATGGTGGGTGGGTGGGTTGGTCGGTCGGTCTGCCTGTCGGACGGTAGGACAACTTGGGAATTTTGCCCCCTCTGAATTGACTGCCTTGGTACCACTGCACTGTTACTAGATGAATTAACGACAGCTGAACTGTATGTAGCAGTTATGAGGATAGTACCTGTGACAAAATATTTATTTTTTTCGCAAACTCACTAGCGATGTACATTCTAGACATCAGGGACATTCCACCAGGGCATACCAAGGCAATTGACCCAGGCAGCAAAATTCCTGTGACATGCTTTAACATTTGCTGAATGGGACCAAATTCATGCAAAAATTGCCCAATTGAAATATGGCCCAAATTTAGGCAAATGTTGGTCAAACGCTAGACCCTCCCTCGGGTCCACGGTGATGAAAACGCTAAGCGACTGAAAATTACACTAGACTCTTCAACCCATATCCGTGGACCCTCCGAATCTGTAGGGAAAACGTCTCCAATCTCCCCCGAGGTCGGGGGAAGTACTCCGCCACAAACATTAGTCAAAACACATGGTTGTGGTATACTCGCACTGTCTCTCGACGTGTCGTATGTGCGTAAGCGACACTTAGCCAGACCAATCAGTGTGATGGCTTATTTTTTGCGCAAGATTTAAAACGGGGCCCTGGGAACTGACTGAGCGGCTGTTGATAGCCACCTGGGCCATCGCCATGGGGGTTGTCGCACGCGCCCATTGTGGTTTGGCTTAGGCAGGTGTTTGGCCTCCCAAGTCACGATTTCTCGGTTTAATGTTTTATTTGACTTTATGATGATGCATTTTTATTGAAACTCTAATCAAATATAAGAGTACTAGTAGTGTTATGTATTATTATTATTATCACTGAATCAAATATCCGGAAACCCTTGTCGTGTACATTTATTGCTCATATTTTTATAAATCATTTTTATTTTGATAGTTTGTCACTAATTGAATAAGATCTCCATTCTAATTTTATTTGCATTTCATTAACCTGCGCCTCATGCATCTTAAATGAAGCTTGATGAAGACAATTTTATCATTGCTTGTATCAAAAATCCTCAGATATCTATATTACTAAAAACAGATCTGCCTGTCTGTCCGGCTATGCAATTCGTTATACTTTGACATATGGCCTAACACCGGGTGGAGGGGGGGCACTCACATGGATATGGGTGTTAGGCTCGTGCTTCCAAACCCAAGGGCATTCGGTGACAGAGGACTGAAAGAAATAGAGGCCTTTGGGTGAGAGATAGCCAAATTACCCCAAAATAGGGGTTTTCCGAGTGACAAATATGCAAAATTTTCCCGAAATGGGGTCTTTGGGTGAGATTTTATTTTTCTCCAAAATAGGGGTCTTTGGGTGACAGTGGTAAATTTTCACAAAATATGGGGTCATTGGGTGAAATTTAAAAAAATATGGGGTGTTTGGGTGACAAGGATAGGGGGTCTAAACAGCCTAGCCTTACACACGCGTCGCTTCCAAGGTGGGAGTGTTGGGGGGGGGTTGGCTAATGGGTCTAATATTTAGCATGAAGGTAGGGGGGAGGACAGTCTGACGTTTGTTATCAGGGTCTTAGACCCACCCAAAAGGTCAAATATCATCTAGAGGTCAATTTGCATAGAACTACTGACCTGGGCACAGAACAAGTCTGTGGTCAAAGGTCACACACATAGGTCGAAGGTCACACATGGTGGAGATGCACTAGTTGGCACCTATTTTCGGCAAAATTACCCTTAGAAATGGGTTACGGTTTTCAGCTCGGCAGTGGTCTGACACCTGGGAGGGGGAGAATTTCCCCCTGACACGATGGCTTTTACCGGGCGCAGCGGGCTCTAGGTTTATACCTATTTATTTTCAGAATGATCAGCCCATCCTCAATAGGAAAATACTACAACCAACCAACAAACAAACAAACATAAAACGAGGAAGAAATCACAAGTCCAATTTCTGATTTCTCAGCTTCTCCTTCCCCGTCTTTTTTATTTTATTGTTATTGTTTATTTTCCATACTTGGGCACTCTGATAGGTGCTTGGAAACAATATATGTACACATAAATGATATCACAAAGCACGAAAGTGAAAACTGTATTCTGCATAATTCATGCACTGTCAAAACTTATTAAAGGAGCTATTAGCTGCTATTCAAGTAGCTGCGGTCGCGTAATCGATAAATGAGACCTATAAGTCGCGTGCCATTGATACCACCTGTTGTGGTCGTATCCATGGTCCCCGGGTTAGCATTCAAAATTAACCGAGATGTGCGCAAGGCAATGCGGTCACGTTACTTGTGAATCGATACTGCTGGAGACAGTTTCCCTACAGATTCGTACAGTCTCGGAGGGCTACTCCCTACCAGGTGTTAATTCCAGGAGCCCTGTGCAATTCACGTTCTGTGGACAAGTTGGTTGGCGGGGATGGTATAAGCTGAAAAGTCCTCAAGTTTTTAGTTTAGCATTATCTTTAACCAAGTGCGCTCTAAACCCAGAGACAGAGCCGAGACTGGGGTACAGTCTAGTCAAACGCCTAAATGCAAATCTTATTCCATTTTGTTGCGAGGATCAACCAACATGCGACCCAATAATTTGAGCCAGGGAGCAACTGTTCCCATAATTTGTTTTCAAAGTGGCAGTGATTTTAGCATGGGTTTGTTTTCACTATGCTGAACCCCTGAGATCTACCGGCCGATTGTATTGTTGTTCATTAGAATATAAGATTATAGGCGGTCCCCGGATTTTGCTATCACCTAGCTTTTTAAAGCACTACTTGTTTGAAAACCGTTTTTCGTGATTACCCGGCTTGTGAGGCGCATATCCGTAAAAAGGTAGTAGACCTCAGGGGGTTAAATATTTCTCTTGGCAGGACACTCTCTTTATGACATTCAGAAAAACAGCATAAATATGAGATGAACAAATGTTTCAAAATAGCATATGCGATGTAGGTCACAGCTTGAAGAGAAACCCAAGCACTCTGAGATCAAGCAATGAAATGAATGACAGTTACTATTGGAATCTGACCCGCAGCTCTGAGGGGGCGCAATTATGTTTGTATCTCTCCAGAAAGCACAGTCAGTTCAACTCAGAAACTAAAACACATGCAGTTCAACTGGAAAAAATTACAAATACCCTCCAAAAATTGAAATACAACATATTTTGCAACAAATTCAAGGGGGATGTTATAAGAAATACCTGCCAATGATGCCTCTTGACAAACCATCCAGTGATGATACAGTGTCTTCAATAAACAAGGGACAGGGAACAGGGAAGAGGAATGGTGGTAGTAGGCCCCTCTGCATCAGTTGAGATGAGCCCATCGGTTCATTTAAAGGCACTATCAGTGATTTGCTAAATCAGAAAATTGAAAAAATCATAAAAAATCAGATTTTTGCATGTCTGTAACAAGTACAGGTACCCTAACATACCCTGCAAATGATAAGGCCAGAAGCAAGCTAATAAGTACAAAATCGGATATTTTAGTCAGTGTCCAAACGGACTTTTCCTACAACACGTAATTGAATGGAGAGTCATATCTTTGAAGACTGCCGTTTTCTTCCTTTCTGTCGATTCTTAAGTTGTAAAAAGTATAACTTATGAGGATTATACAGATATATCCTTCACTTTTAAGCTATTTCTGCAAATTTAAAATATTTTGTCTCATCCGGATGAATCACTGATAGTGTCTTTACAGAATTCAGGTCATGGCGCTTGCAGGTCAGATTGCTGGCAAGTAGTTTAAAGATCAATGGTCAATGTGCGACAAGTAAATTTTACAAAATTGTGCAAAAATTAGCCCTTAGAAGACATTTAAAACATATAAAAACCCAAATTTTTCAGGGGCTTCACCCCTCAAACCCCACTGGAGCTTTGCTCCTGGACCCCACCAGGGGCCCTAAGATGGGCCCCTGGACCACATCCATTTTCTGTCAGTTGAGATGTGACACTGGCCCCCAACATGAAAATCCTGGCTACACCACTGGTACAAGGCCAAGCACCTTCAAAGAACACACTTTATATAGGGATTTTATTGCAAAGTTTGGAGGAAATTAGGCCCTTCCAGCTCATGCACCTTTATAAGGGGCATTTCATGATCTTCAGCCTTGTCACCCCCTCCCCCCACCTAAAAAGTTTTGTTATCATCTGAACCGTAAGCCTTAGTAATGCATGTGTGCTTATATAGTCTTACATACAAATTTTATAGTATCTGTAAGAAATTCACAATTTTGTATTTTTTGTCCATAATTGGTAGAAATTAATACAGCACGGTGCCCTGTGGGAACTGCACAAGCATTCACTCATAATACTAAACCACAAGATTAAATCAACTGACATTTTGAGAATAAGCTTTTCTCAAGGATATCAAATAAAAACGTGCTAGGATCATGATATGCACTTTTAATGTAATGAGTGCTAGCTATATTTTACTTGTTTTTATATTTACTAATTACATTAAAAAAAATATATATACAAAATGTCATGTAGTGCAAGTGTATGCTAGCTAACTATGTCATGTTTAAAACAATATTAGGAGGTGTAACCTACACATATATAAATTTTGTTTAAAGTACTGTAAGAGAAAAGCTATATTTTATGTGCAATTTATCTTTATTACTTGTGTACATGAACAAATAGCATGTAAAGCTATGTGATGTTTAGGACAACATTCAGGTAGACATGCAGGCAGACAGACAGACAGAATAACTGATTTGTGTTCCCATGATCATTAGTTCAGCCGATACAAAAATAAAGTATACCAATATATCCTGCAGTTTTCTTGCAACGTAAACATCCAGGTAATTTTCAAACAAGTGGATTTAATTGCTGTTTCTGTTTATTTTCAGTATAATTTAAATTTTGTCTTCATAGAACACCTCTCTTTAAAGGTGCTTGTTCCAATTTTTGTCTACCACGTTCTCTACTTGATATGGGAGCCTGAAACATGCATACGCTGACCACCAAATACCATGGGAAACAAACTTGTGGTTTTGATGCTAGACACGATAATGCGCAGTGCAACGCCCTATTCACTACTGTGCAAATGTTGATGGTTAACCACTACAATGCCATTTTTTTACAAAATCTTGGGAAATCTTGGATTTGAAAGCTGAAATTTCAGTTAGACAATGAGAAAAATACGGCCTTTCATCTGATATCAAAATTGATACTACCTCCAGTTAAATCAGGGGGGTCCCAAAGACGATCGGAACAAGCACCTTTAAGTTAGTCCCATCAAGCAGCAATCCAACACAATTGGTTTTGAATCAATCTAACTTCAAGTTGTATTTCCTTGCGGCCAACAATTAAATTGAGTATCTTAACGAGTACTATGGAAAAATAAATTGATCTTGCATTTCTCACCATTTGCATATAAAATGCAGTAATTGTATTTACCTCTCTCTATTAAACTTTTGTAACCCGTCGTTAAGCACTCATTGTAGCACAAGTGCCTGTGTAAAGTGCAGCAAATATAACAATTAACGGAGATGGTAAAATGTTGTAGATATACAAAAATAAAAAGGTTTAAACACTTTGCATGTGTGTGAGTGAAAGTTGGTGAGAGTCCAAGACGTTATTTAATAGATAGAAACCAAACGAAAAATACAACTAATGGAGTCTGATTCTTGGTTACTGAGATAGCACAAGAATTTTTGAGAGACCCCCCCAAAAAATAACTGGTGGATTAGCCATCGGTATAAAGCATCAGAACTTTGTATGCATTAGGATTTGCCACTAATAAAGGGTACTCAACCTATCGTGTTTTGGCATTGTCCAATGTCAACACACTTATTTTTATGTAGTTGTTTACTCAAAATCAATAAAAAATGCCATTTGATTGTCAACAGGAAACAATAAAACCAATTACACAACTAAAATAATAAATGTTGTTGTTGTTTTGTTGCTTCTTTAGTGCACAAAAAGAAGTATAGCCAAGTAAAAATAAAATCTGGTTTCCGGTAACCCTTCCGTCCCTAATTTTCAGTGTCAAGAAAAAAAAATTATGCCCTTTGCGGAAAAAATTACGTCTTCCTTGTTGAATTCTGTCAAGACTCCATAGACTCCAGTCCACACATAAAAAATTTGCCAAAACAAAATTTTTCTTCTTCCTTCCATCCCAATTTTTTCAGAGCATGTTACTGGAAACAAAATTTTATTTTTGTTAGGCCTATTTAGTTTACACTAATTATTATACAAATGTGAATGTATAATGTGAACTGAAATGTATTGTGTAACAATTTGTCATGGATAATAATGCAAACTCATTATTTTACCCATTTTAGTGTTTTGACTCATAATTAAAGGGACACTGGCATATTTGAAAAACAGTGCGCCCTCTAGATTTTTCAAAATTTATATTTTTGCATGGTTGTAAAGCTTTTATATACATTAGCCCTGAAAACACTTATGGGTAAACCAAACATTTTTTTAATTAATGACTCCGGCGACATTAATTCAGCAGACGACACAGAATGGCGTTTAACACAAGAAACACATGGTGGAGTTGATTCCCACAGCTTGCACCTTGTTTGACCAGTCTGTGACCTTTGTGGTTTTTTAATATCAATGAGTACAAGTCTATGATATTCATGTAACAGACACATTTGTTGATTAAAGGCATTAGCAGCGATATTGCGAGAGAATCGAAAAATGTGGAAATGCATTTGTTTTAACTTATAAATCAGGGATAAGTGTGTACAGTTCCATATAACTGCCTTAATGTAGAAACAAACCACCAAATAGTGAAAAACATGAAGTATTTGAGGAAATTTGTCATACCGTCTCCCGCAAATAGACTTACAGCGATGACATCTCAAAATCTACAATAAACAGCTGCTTGTGGTTTACACGAGCACAGAATAAACAAAGATCAATAATGTTTGTGTTTGAGGTCAAACTGTATTGATCATGGTGCACAATGTCATGCTTAAAATCTGGGGTATTCACCGAGATACGCACGTATAGAATTAAAGAATCAGATAAAAAGTACTGCCTTGTCTTTAATACACGGATTTCAAGCCAACCACTTGCAGGTTATGTTTGCATATCCATGCCAGTAACAAAAACACAAAAATATGAATTTTGATCATTTTTCCGATGTTTCAGATTAGCAAATCGCTGCTAATACCTTTAAGTTATGGCAAACTTAAAACTTAGCCTACAAATTACCTGGATGTATTTAGCCTATTATTAATGTCCCTATCTGTTTTGGGGTATGTTATTATGAGTAAAATGTATCTCTATTCTGCCAATGGCCGAGACTATCATTTGCGAGCAAGTTTAAGAAATTTCATATTTTCTGAAAATGTGCCAGTGTCGCTTTAAGTTTAAAGGTCCCAGGAAATGCAAATAGAATTGATGTGGTTTGTGTCAAGTCTACAAGGAGGGCGAGAAAGCATTCAATATTTGGCTTGGTGATGACATCATTAGTGACTATTGATTTTTCATAGAGTAATAGAAAATTCCAGGTGACTGGTGTGAATCTTTTCATGGCACTGACTGAAAATCAATAGTTTCACTAATGATGTCACTGGTAGTGTATTCTTTTTTGTGGCCCTGTTTATTGGAATGGAATGCCCGTAAAGATTTGGACTAGGTTTATCATCTCATTTCCTGGGACCTTAAGTTATGCGGAGCAGGGCCATAGTTCAATCACTAATAGCCTTGTCCCCAGAACCCCAGATTTTACTGGATGTGGTCAAGATTTTGCTAGAAGAAAGCTACTATTTTTCTCATTTACCCTGTGAAATCTTAGGGCTAACAGATATTTGGTTTGGAAGTTATGAGCAAAAATGTGCCCCTCCTTTAAGATTGAGTACTATGTGATGCGATTTGGAAAAACCTGTGATATGTCGCACTAGATCAGTTTCAAGCAACAGGGTCCAACGATTAAGCAATCTCTTTGTGAGCGATGTTCAAATTGTATAATGCTGACACCTTATTGTCTGTTTGGGTCCTTTCAAATTTAACAAAGCGGTCACAGGTTATTCCACTCGCTTACTCTAGATCAATATAGGACGGTCAGCAACTTAAGTACATTATCGAAATCGCAAAACCAAAATAGGTAGAGTCCGAGGGCAAAAAGTTTTGTGTCCTAGGCGATATTCTTTGCCTAAGGTAAAAAATGCGCCTTACCCATGATACTCAGCGGCTCGGTTCCAAGTCAGATTAGCATGCTTACATAATCATTGCACCTCAAAGCACACAAACCAATTTAGCGGGTGTTTCCATAAGGTGACACTCTTTTCTGACATACTTTTCTGACCCCCTATGAATTCGGAAACCTTAACGGAATAAACCACATAAACCGTGTGGTTTATTCTGTTAAGGTCCGTTAAGGTTTCCGAATTCATGGGTGTCAGAAAAGCATGTCAGAAAAGGGTGTCACCTTATGGAAACACCCCAATTTAGCCTATGACAAAACACCCACAGTACACACAATGTTAGTATTGTAATTGTAGATGCACACAAAAGCCAACATGTCAGTGCCCTACATTGTACACTGCACTGGTTATCCAGCCTATATAACATCCTTAGTTTCAAGACTACCTGTCTGTGGTTTAGAATTCTTCAAGTCACCTGGGACTGCCAATGGAAGCAATGGAATGTGCTCATTACAGTGGTGGCTTAATTCATTCAGATAAAAAACTGATAGTTAACCGTCAATATTAACAGCAGTGAATAGGGCCTTGTAAATATCGCTTCTACTATCAAAACTGCAAGTTTGTTTCCCACGATACTTGGTGGTAAGTGTATGAAAGTGGCAGGCTCTCATATCAAGTAGAGAACATGTTAAAATAGATTAAACTTGTAAGCTCAACACAACAAAAATGGACGTACCTCAAATTTTTGGTTGAAACTTCAACCTTCCTCAGGAGAATGGCAACTAGATCAGAGGTCAATGACCTTTTGGACACTTGACCTCAAAATCGAGTTGTAAACACTTGGCAATTTATGGCGGGCCCCATCTCTGTTCAAAGTAGGTTCATTGACTCTGATATGAATGGCCTCCTTCACACCTCTCTCAAAATATCTGGCTTCAACGTCCAAGATCTTAGCTTTGTCCAGCTCCACTGTGTGATCCGGAGATTCAACGTTGATGTGAATGGAGACTTCAGATGTGACACTGCTCAAGAAATCTTGTTTTGAGTGATCTAACAGTTTTTCCTATTTAAGTTTCTGTGCACTGGCCCCTCGCTTGTTGTCCTTGGCAACAGATGTAGTAGATGAGGCCTTCTTTGTTCTCTTTCATGGTTTTGTCCTTAGGGGAAACCAAAAGTTGTCTTAAGGTCTGGGTGGGTTTGAAAGCCACTCTCACCACGTGAACACCAAAAACCTTTTCAAGGTACCTTTGACATATGGCAACACCACTTGTCCCCTACTTTCTACTGATCTAGTCTCTGTCATAGCCTGACCCGGAGTACTGGTTGGGAACTTGGGTTGGCTTTCTCAAAACTGCATTCAGGATTGCCACATTTTTCACTGTCTTTATCCTCTTGGTCCGTTATGACACTATCAGCTCTATGATGCAAAGTTTGGAAGACACCAAAGCTTATGTTAGATAGGATGATTGAACTGGAAATTCAAATACTGGTCGGTGCGGGTGGGCTTGTGATAGATTTTGATCTTTAGTGAGCCATCCGGTTGGATAACAATAAGTGTGTCTAAACAAATTGGAGAAACCGGTGACCCCATCGCTGCACTATGAATTTGCTGATAAAAAATCCATTGTATACAAAATATGTACACTTGAGACACACTTCTGTTTTGCTGACAGGCGAGTCCTTTCACCAAGAGTTGAATCCTGTTCCAAGCGAGCTTCAATAATTTTCAAAGCCTTGTCCACTGGGACTGAAGTGAAGAGAGCTGTTACATCATGAGATCGTAACTCTCCATCATCGTCTACCCTTTCAGTCTGTATTTTGTTGGCAAAATCTTTCGAATTAGCGACGCGATGTACTGAGTTGCCAACTTATGGTGATAAAATGTCCGCAAGTAATTTGGCACAGTTGTAAGTGATAGAGCCCAGATTACTGACAATAGGTCTCAGTGGAATGTTCTGCTTATGCACTTTTGGGAGACCATAGAACTTTGGTGGTGTTTTCAGTGGTGGGGGTACAGGTGGCGATATTCAGGGTTATTAATACCCTTTTCATGTTCTCATAGCACAGTAACAAGTTCACTCTTATTTGTAGGATCCCCAGCTTTTACCAAGCTTTTCATAAGTATTGGAATCACTAAGTAACTGTTCACACCTCTGATCTAGTTGCCATTCTCCCGAGGAAGGTTGAAGTTTTTTGTGTTGAGATTACAAGTTTAATCTATTTTAACAACACATATGAACTTTCATGGTAACAGTAGGAAACATAACTTACAGCTGAACACAAAATTAAATATTTTACAGGAAAGCTGCACTGATGTTCTATCGCTTTCGAGTGTGTTGGTCAAATCAGACTTTTAATTATCCAAGTCGAACTCCAAGAGATAAACTATAATGCAAACCAACATCTTCATAAATATTTATAAAGGATGCTACTTCAAAATAAAAACACAAGCTCAACTGTAATGAGAATACTGAAACACTGGTTAGCAAGCACCAATGAATTTTACATTGAGGCATTTGTTTGAGAGCTAACAAACAATAAACACTTCAAATCCCGTTTGTATAAGCCGCAAAAATAGCCAAAGCTATTTATGAAATGAATCTGATTAATTAATACATCTATCTGATACTTTTGTTCCGGTTGATATTATGGGAATAATAATGAATACTTTGTTTTCAACCATTAGCATTTTTAACCCACATGTCAATGTTTTTCTTGATATGAGTGTTTGAAGGGTGGGTGACCCGATCATGGTCTAATTATTCATATAATGCACTCCCACATGGAAGACTGTCACCAAAAATATTCATCTAATGACAAATTTTGATTAAGTCAGTCAAGCCATTTGGATAGGAGAAGCAAAAATGTTTCCTAAATTGGCCCATGGCACAGTGTGTGTTAATTAAAGGGAATAGCAGCGATAATGCGAGAGAATCGAAAAATGTGGACATGCATTTTTTTACTTATAAATCAGGGATAAAGATGTACAATTCGCATATCCTGCTTTAATGTATAAAACACAATTGAAAAAAAAATAGTTAGTGAGGAAATTTGTCAACCGTTTCCACGCAAATAGACATATAAGCGATGGGTCTGAAAATCTTTCACTATAACGCTGATTGTGGTTTACACCAGTACTAAAAACAAAATAAAATGTTTGTGTTTTAGGTCAAACTGTATAGATCTGCTAACATACCAGCTTAAAATCTGCGATATTCACAGCTCCAAGGCTTTTTTGATCTCAGAGTCTGAAGTTGGAGATACGCACGTGAGAAATACAGAATCAGATCAAAGTACTGCTTTGTCTTAATACAAACGGATTCAAGCCAACACCACTTGCGGTTATATTCGCATATCTGCCCGAACAAACATACAAAAATCCAAATTTTGATGTTTTTTTTGATGTTTCAGATTACCAAATCACTGTTTATTTCCTGAATGGGCACATGTTTGACCACATGTGGAAACGTTTTGTTAATACTTTCACTGAGATGCATGAAAAAAAAATAAGATTTGTCTTTTGATACCAAAA
This sequence comes from Ophioderma brevispina, assembly GCA_023653785.1. Taxonomy (NCBI): domain Eukaryota; kingdom Metazoa; phylum Echinodermata; class Ophiuroidea; order Amphilepidida; family Ophiodermatidae; genus Ophioderma; species Ophioderma brevispina. The sequence goes on along the minus strand of JAMKCH010011746.1, from coordinate 12,814 downwards.
TCTGAATTTTGTGAGGTGTTAAAGTAGTTAGATTGAGGGGATGAAGTTTATTGATGGTCACCACCTTTTAAAGGATTAGCAGCGATATTGTGAGAGCATCGAAAAAAATGTGGAAATGCATTCGTTTTAACTTACAACTCAGGGATAAGTGTGTACATTCCATATAACTGCTTTAACCCTACCCGGACCGGGTCGTTTTGCCGGCGGAGCGCCCATGCAACGAAAGGGCATCTATTTTATTTTTTAACAAAACGCCAGATCCAACGACAGGCAAAGTTTGCGTTTCATTGCATCTCGGCCGTTTTTTCCTTTTTCTCCCCGGCACATGGATAAGTAGCGTAAAGTCAATAACTGCCCCGAATGCAACGAAAACAATCGCGTCATTTTCCTGTCCCGGAGAACGGCCGAAATGCAACGAAAAACATCGCGTCATTTTCCCGGAAGACGCCCAAGATGCAACAAACCTCGCGTCATTTTCCAGAAAGCTGTCCCAGATGCAACGAGAAACATCGCTTGCGATGCAATAAAAACAGGGTATAATAAATAAATAAACTAATGGATGCGTACTGCACAATGATCTGCATGAAATTTTTGGTGCTTATAGTTCGCCCAGTCTTGAATGGCGCTATTACGCTCACATCATAGTTCGTGCGTGGCGCTATTGGATGCCTACGTCAATGCCCCCCGGTTTACGGTCATGAATACGTTTAATGCACATTAAAAAATAGCTTATCGGAAATGGTGGCACTATTACCATCGAAATCGAAATTGTCTATGGGCTTCACCCGTGTCCCCACACTAGATGAAAAGCTTGCGCTCTGCGGGCAAACCGTCCAAAATCAGTGAAAAGCATCGCACTCATTCCATTCATAACGCGGCCAATGCAATGAAAAAACGCATCCTTTTCCCGAAAGAACGGCCCCATATGCAAACGAAAACACAATCTGGCGTCATTTTCCGGGAATCACGGCCCAGGTGCAACTAGACATCCGCGTCATTTTCCGGTAAGACGGCCCAGATGCAATGAGAGCCAATGCGAGTCATTTGCGCGACAAAAAATAGTTGTTGACGGCCCAGATGCAACGAAAAGCATTTTCCGACCGGTACCACGTTTTCGTTGGCTGTCATTGCCTCTCGGCCGTGTTAGGGTTAATGTAGAAACAAACCACCAAATAGTGAAAAAAGTATTTGAGAAAATTTGTCATACCGTCTCCCATAAATAGACATACAGCGATGACATCTCAAAATCTACAATAAACAGCTGGTTGTGGTTTACAGTAGCACAGCATAAACAAAGATCAACCACCTTTGTGTTTGAGGTCAAACTGTATTGATCATGGTGCACAATATCACGCTTAAAATCTGGGATATTCACCGAGAAAGGCTTTTTTGATCTCAAGTCGGCATTTTGATACGCACGTATAGAAATTAAAGAATCAGATAAAAAGTACTGCCTTGTATTTAATACACGGATTTCAAGCCAACCACTTCCAGGTTATGTTTGCATATCCATGCCAGTAACAAAAATACAAATTTTGATGATTTTTTATGTTTCAGATTAACAAATCACTGCTTATCCCTTTAATGCACATGGTTGACCACATTTGGAAACATTTTTGTTCATAACTTTCACTGAGATAATGAAAAAAATAAGATTTTTCTTTGATACCAAAATCTACATTTGATGGTGTTAAGTAGTTGGGGGTGAAATTATTGATTGGGTCAACCACCTTTTAACCACTTGACTGCGGCTAGTGATTTTTCATATCATACAGTGGTGTGCAGAAGCTATTTTGAGGTCACTGTATTTAAGCCCTACTTCCAGTTCACAAGGTCAAAGGTCACTTCTGGGGTCATGACCTATTAAGGGAGGGTCACACCCAGGGTCAATGGGTCATAAGCACCACAGTGGGCAGGGGCAGATCCAGGATTTGAAAAACGTCAAAATTACCGGGGGCTGAAAGGCTGTAACTGGTCCAAAATAGCTCAAAATGGGCTGATTTTGCAAGAATTTGCAGAATTACCGGGAGGCGCGCTCCCCCTCCCTGGATCCGCGCCTGGTAGGGCCAATTAAAGGTAGGGTCAAGGGTCAGTTAATCTTAGCCTGCCCTTTTTCCATCAAAGTCTTCAGGACGTAATATTACACCCTCCACGCGCAGCGGTATAAGTTCTGCAGAGTGTAATATTATGCCCTCTGTGGTCAAAATCTGCCCTTTCATGGCAAAAGGGCGTAACTTGAGTTACACCCTTTTGCCTTGAAAGGGCCACCCTGTAAAACCAGTGCATTATGGGATACATTTTTCTTTTTAAATGTTGAGCCTAAGTAATGCTAAAAATATTTTTTAAATATGTATCCCATAATTCATTGTTTTTGCAGGACAACCCTTTCAAGGCAAAAGGGTGTAACTCGAGTTATGCCCTTTTGCCATAAAAGGGCCAAAATGGTTTAATTGTTGGGCTGGTTTTCTGAAAGGGAGTCCAACTTTAGATCCGGGTTTAAACCAGGGTTAGTCCTACATGAATAGACCTTTTTTCTTAAAACATATGCTGAAATTGTGGAGTATTCAGTATAGGTGAACATTTTCTTTCATGAAAGAGCCATTGTGATCCATCCATGAGTGCAGCAGTGGACTCACTCATGCCTGGACAAAGAGAGGTGTTTGCAGCACAAGCAAAAATTAATTCCCCCCCCCCAAATGTGCAGAGGGTGCATTGAGTCAATCCCACAATGCAACAGTTTTGGGAAATTTCACCTCAATAGGCCATGTGATCCCACACAAATCCTAAACCCTGGCTTTTACACTTATTTTAGCATTGAAAGTACTTTGGGAATTTTTCTCATGATCATGAAATGTGTTGTGGTTCTTGAACTTTTCAAACACTTTGTATCCCAAAGTACTGACATGTGTCTAGTACAGTACAATATAGGCACATTGCAATGCATTCTGGGATTAGTTCAAAACACCCTCTGGTTGACCCCTAAGTTTTAAACACTGCTCAAAACTCTCAAAACTATGACATATATACATGTATATATATTGCAAGATGTCCCCATAAGTAGTAACCCTGTAATTCCATCCTCGGCAAATTGAACCGCTAAAACAAAGCCTGACATTTAATATCACTGGCTATCATCTTATCAAATATGATACATCTAAAATTCACAAGAGCAATCTTAAGGACACTCACTTGTATCTAACATGACTAGGGTTTTTCTATATTTATACTGAACAAATAAAAAGTGGATTTCAATATGTTTTTAGCAAATTAAATAGCTAATCTCATCAAAACATTATTTTCACCGGTGTAAAGTGATCCCCAAAAGAGTCTTAAAGGTGCATTTCATGATCCTAGCACCTCATTGTCTATGGTTTGCTAGATATCCCCAAGAAATTTGAAAAGGTTAATTCCAAAAGTTCAGTTGATTTTGTCAAGGCACTTTGATGCGATGAGCAAATGTTTGTATCACGCTTCCCCACAGGCCACTGTGTTGTAATTTCTGTCTGTTTTCGAACAGAAAATACAAAATTACGAATTTCTTCCAAAGTAGATCAAATTTGCATGTAAAATTGGGCACACGTGATATACTTAGACCAATGGTTCAGATGATATTACTAGAATTTCGCGGTTCTCGGCTTTCACGCTCGCTATATTCAAAGAATATAAGCTGTGGGCCACTCCATGCCCTTTGACCTTGGCATATGACCTTTGACTGCATCAACATATGGGGATCCCTTGGTGCACCTATGACTCATCTTTGGTTCCAATTGAACTCAACTTGAACCTCAACTTTTAAATTGAGGTCAATTTTAAATTTTTAGCCCCTTTTTTGCAACTTGACCTCACATGACCTTTTGACCTTGGTACATGACCTCTGACCTCATCAGCATATGAGGAATCCCATGGTGCACCTATGACACAAGTTTGGTTGCAATTGAACTTCAACTTTTCAATTGAGTCCAATTTAAAAAAAAAACTTAACATTTGAGCATATTTTTCAACTTGAATTCACATGACCTTTTGACCTTGGTACATGACCTCTGACCTCATCAGCATATGAGGAATCCCATGGTGCACCTATGACACAAGTTGGTTGCAATTGAACTTCAACTTTTCAATTGAGTCCAATTTTTAAAAAAAACTAACATTTGAGCATATTTTTCAACTTGAATTCACATGACCTTTTGACCTTGGTACATGACCTCTGACCTCATCAGCATATGAGGAATCCCATGGTGCACCTATGACACAAGTTTGGTTGCAATTGAACTTCAACTTTTCAATTGAGTCCAATTTTAAAAAAAAACTTAACATTTGAGCATATTTTTCAACTTGAATTCACATGACCTTTTGACCTCGCTACATGACCTCTGACCTCATCAGCATATGAGGAATCCCATGGTGCACCTATGACACAAGTTTGGTTCCAAGTGAACTTCAACTTTTCAATTGAGGTCAATTTGAAAACAAAAAATTAATGCAATTTTAAAAAAAAACTTAACATTTTAGTGACACACACATACACAAGCACAACGGATTGCTAAGTGGTCGTCTTTTTCAATTTTATTGAAGTAAGTTGAGGGGATGAGGCTGATTGTAGTTGATTAATAACACAATTAGGCCTACCATTCATCAAAAAATATCAGGATTAAAATCATATTTCCGTAAGCACTTCCCCAAAAGGAAGATTTTACTTCAAAATAGGGGTGGGCTAATACCTGGGGAGGGGCTAGAACTTGGGAGCAAATATCAGATACAAAATTGCATTAGCATGTACACTTTTGTTGTAGTAGAAGTTCAATTTTCATATCACGTTCCTCAAATAATTCTAGTAAACAAGCCATCCCAATGCATTGGGCCCTACATTGATGGCCCATAGAATAGTTCCATGCTTTGAAATGTGATTTTGTGTAATTACTGCCACATTGTTTCCTGAATGCTAAAATTACCACCTGGGCTTATACCCGAGTGTATGCTAGCTCCTGTATTTTCTTCAAAAATTGGGGGTGGGCTTATACCCAAATGTGGGCTTATACCCGAGTGGTAACAGTAATTGAAGAAAATTGAAAAATAAAAAAGTTTGCCCTTATCTCAGAAAGTGAGGAGGGAGGGCTATGGGAATATAATTTTTATGCGACCTTGGACTAGAAATCTGTAATCTTTTTTCCTATTATTCATGTTGTAAAGCGCCTTGATCACGTCTCGTGGAACAGCGCTATATAAAAGTGGCTTATTATTATTATTATTACTAGACAAGTGGAAATAACTGGACATCAAGAAATCACATCTTTGGCAGACTCAACATCAATGCTCAACAATGCAACACAACACCTTTCCTTTTTCCCTCCATCATTAATTAATATTATTCATGTTCTGTCACTTCAACAGGATGTCAACCACATGTAACAAATTGATTAAAAAGTACACTAACCTGACAAGCACTCTGTATGTTGTTGTTGTTGTTTTGGCATAATTACATTATACTCTTCACACTTAAAGGTGCAACGAGAGATTTCACATATCAGGTGTCCCTAAAAAAATTGAAAGTTCTGATTTTTGCCCTGATGAAGTAAAGCTTTCCATAAAAAATATCCCCATCTGAAAGGATTAAGCTGAGAAATGTTTCTTTGGTACAAACAATTTGAAATTTCTAATTTTGTATAGGAGCAAATACAAAATTCAGTCTATGTTTTACATTGAAATATAAGCAAATAAAAAATCATTTTTTTTCTCTCTTTTTAGACATTTCTTTTGCCAAATACAAACATCAAATCTATATGAAATTACTACTATGACACAATATTGGTGTTGCTTCAACATCTGCGTCCTGTACCTTTAGGACCTATATTATATATTGGTTTTGAATAGATGGTGCATATAAAATCTATCAGTATTGTTCCAAGGTCCTAGACTATATCATATGATAGCAATTTGAAGAAAGAATTTAACATTCGTTGAATGTGCCGGGGTCACTACAACATTTTCATAACAGTGGACATTGGTCAAACTCTTCTATTTGAAGACATAAGTTATCTTCCTGAATCAAGTGGCTCTGAAATGGTGGCCTTGAAGAAAAGAGAAACATTGTCAAGAGCCACTTGACCAAAGATTTGGCCATAATATTATTATTTGATGGTAAGTTCTGACAACTGCCAGTTATTGCACTTCAAACGTCTTGCATCATATGACAAAATGTACTTACTCAGTGGGCTATTCCATTGAAAATCCACACTCCCTCTGTGGAAGACTTCACCTGGATCTTCCATAGAGGTGGAACAGATTTTGCCCATTATATCAATGACGTAAATCAAATCTAGACTGCTATGACCAACATTTTGTTGATTAAATTGCTGGAAGTAGACGATTTACCAGTCTCCTGAAATGAATAATTTAGTATATTTCCCACAAATATGAATCTCGCTCATGCAAAAATAGTGCTCACCGCACAAGTATAAATTAGCATCCACTTAGACTTAGAATCATGTTTCCAAAAACTTCTGTTGTAAATTGGATCATTCACAAAGGCGAACAGTGCCTAGAACTGCCGTACAAAGTACCTTTTCACATGAAGTTAATCTTACAAAAATTTAAAAGAACTTTATAGAAACAAAACATTTGAGGCACTCGCATTGAAATTTACGGCAAAAGGTGGAATTTTCGCCCGTAGCTGTGCCCTAATTGTCACCTCCAGACAATTTACTGCCATCTTAAATTTTACAGTTTGACTGTGAACGTGTACTCAGGGTTTTAAAATAAAAGTATATAGTCGGTGCAAGCCATGAAATCCACAACTTCAACATTAAAGTACCGGTAGCCTAAGCTGTCGCAATCAATTTAGATATCTAGGCTTGTACATATTATTATTCTCTAAACGTAGCACTCATATTGTCAAATTAAACAACTGAAGTCTGTCTAGTTCCTCCATCCACGCTGCCCAATCAGAGTAGCTGGTTACCAACAAGCTCACGATGCATGTGTACACCATAGTACAGAAGACGACGATAAAGGTGAGAGTCTCGACGTCGGCTTGCATTACACACCAATCGTAAAACAACCTCATGAAAGATTTGTCTTAGTTACGCTGTGTCATAAAATATTGGGAAATGGACAAGGCTTTTAAGCCATCATAAATTTAGCAATGAGTATCAGACTTGCAAATGAGTTTCTGTTATAAAGCGCTATTACTTAAATGAGGTGCATTTATCGTAAAACTCTCTTTGTGAACAATCCGTCAGAAGTTACGGCCTGTCGTAAAGTGTCGCAAGATGGAAAAGCTTTTACGTTATCATGAGTGACCCATGTGAAGAGTATCAATGTCTCATTTAACTTCACGGTTTACCCGTTACAAATCTCTATTACCTTTACCATGCATATGAATCATACACTCCTTTCTGAAAGGAATTCATTCTAATAGCGGCATTTCAACATCTCATTTAACTTTACGATTTGGTTGCAGTTATAATCCTGATTACCTATACCATGCGTATGAATCATCAACTTTTTCTGAAAGATACCCATCTTAATAGAGGCATTTCATGTGCAATTAGTTGCATATTCAAACAAGGACTATAGTGCATCTTGTCTCAAATTGAGAGCATGACAACTTTTATTAAAGGCACTTTCAGTGATTTTCTAAATCAGAAAATAAAAAAAGCATCAAAAATAACTTTTTCGCCCTTTTTGTAACAAGTATAGGTATCCTAACATACCCTGCAAGTGATAGGACCAAATGCAACCTAATAACGACAAAATCAAATATTTTAGTCATTACTGTCTGTTCAGACACTTACTATAACACGTAATTGAATGGAAATTCATATCTCTGAACACTGCTGTTTTCACCCTTTTCTGTCAAGTTTTCAGTTGGGAAATATACCTTATGAGAGCCCCTACATCCTTTTCCTGCCCTTTTAAGCTATTCCTGCAAATTTCAAATATGTTTAATTTTCGGGTGAATCACTGATAGTGCCTTTAAAGCTGCATGATCCAACATGATGGAGAGCTCATCTTTAAAAATCTGAACATGGTGACAAATCTTTTTAAAAAATGGTAAAAATGACCAAGACAGTGGCGTAACCAGACCTTTGCAAATGGGGGGGGGGGCAGAAGGGGTGCTGAGGCATTTCTTGAGGGGACGAATTTGGGTCCTTCTCCATAGACACTGTACAAAAAGTCAGTTGATTTGGGGGGTTGTTGGGGGAAGGGTTCTGTTTGGGGGCTTACGCCCCCTGCCCCCCCTGGTTATGCCACTGGACCAAGATTATCCCCAAATGGGCCAACAACAAATTGCGTGAATTTGGGTAACAAAAAATCTCAATTCAGATTTTGGATGTTTATGTGAATTTCATACACATTTGTGCCAAAAAAGTAGTGCATTAAAAATGCACTTTTGAATGAATTACAAATCTGATATTGATTACATTATTTGGATTTTATAATCAGCATTCTTAGCACATATACTGTCAATAGCCATGTACTCATCACGTGCACCACAAAAACCCAGTCAACTACACTCATATTTCAGGTGGTGTTTTGGCCAAAAGCCCAGTCTGTAAGTGTGGTGCAGAAGGGCAGACAGCTGATCACATCATCAAGGCTTGCCCCCTTCACAAGCCACCAAATGGTATCTCTGGGGTTGATTTCACTAAGACTTGTGACACATCATAAGCCCGTCTTAAAGCAATAATGGCACATTTTTTTGAAGAGCGCCCCCAATTTTCCAAACAATTTGAGACTTTTACACGGTTGCATTGGTAACTGGCTAGTAAAATTAAGCTCGAATATCTCTGTGTCGCAAATGAAGCAATTTTGTAATTAAAATAATTAATATTGGAGATCTCTGATAATAATTCAACGGCTGGTGGAAACGGCCTTCCAATATGAAATAGCCGGGAAATAGCGCCATGTACGTGTCTACGCTCATCCAATAGTTGTTTTATTGGGTCAGGCAAGTCAAGCTAGTGGTCATTTTCATGAGGTGGCACTATTTTATAACGGATGGACAGAAATTTTGCTCCACCATTAAATTACAACCTGGGATCTCGATTTACAAAACCATAAAAGAAGTGAATTTACAAAATTGCTTCTTTTATGACAAATACGCACCTTTGAGTTTACCATTCGCAGGTATAGTTTACTAGACAATTACCAACACAACTGTGAAAAAAATCTCAAATTTTGAAAATTGAGGGCACTCTTCAAAATATAGTGAAAAAAATAAGTACTTGAGGAAATATTTCATACCGTCTCCCACAAATAGTCATACAGCGATGATGACTCAAAATCTACACTAAACAGCTGCTTGTGGTTTACACCAGTACAAAATAAACAAAGATCAATAACATTTTTGTTTGAAGTCAAACTGTACAGGTCACGGTGCACAATATTACGCTTATAAATCTGAGATATTCACATGAAAAGGCTTTAATGATCTCAAGTCGGTATTTTGATATGCACATATGGAAATTACAAAATCAGATAAAAAGTACTGCCTTGTCTTTAATACCCGGATTTCAAGCCAACCACTTGCATGTTATGTAAGCACATCTATGCTGGTAACAAAAATGCCAAAATACAATTTTGCTGATTTTTTTGGTGTTCGGATAAGCAAATTGCTGCTTATCCCTTTAAGCGGCACTGGCACATTTTCACAAAATATGAATTTTTTTCAATTTGCTCTCAAATCATAGTCTAGGCCATTGGAAGAATAAAGATACATTTTACACATAAAAATAACATGCTCAAAAACAGATAGGGACGTTAATAAGAGGTTAAAGCCATCCAGGTAATTTGTAGGCTAACTTCTAAGTTTTCCATGACTTTAATCAACAAATGTGTATATTACATGAATATCATAGACTCGCACTCATTGATATTAAAACCACAAAGGTCACAGACCGGTCAAACAGGATGCATGCCATGGGAAATATGCATACGGCGTGCGTTTTCTTGTGTTAAAGGTGCATGTTCCGATCGTCTTTGGGACCCCCCTGATTTAACCGGAAGTAGTATCGATTTTGATATCAGAAGAAAGGCCGTATTTTTTCTCATTGTCGTCCTGAAATTTGAGCCCTCAAATCCATTTCATTCCCAAGATATAAACCAAAAAATGCCGTTTTAGTGGTTAACCATCAATATTAGTACAGTATTGAATAGGGCTTTGCAACATGCATTATTGCGTCTACCATCAAAACCGCAAGTTTGTTTCCCACGGTACTTGATGGGGTGTATGTGCAAGTGCCAGGCTCTCATATCAAGTAGAGAACACAATGCACATAAATCGGAACAAGACACCTTTCCGTCGTTCCGTCGTCTGCTGAATTATGGCGCTGGCGACATTAATTAAAAATCGTTCTGTTTACCCATACGGATGTATGTGATTTGGTTCTTATCATTTGAGGGTGACGGTAATGTATATAAAAAGCTTTACAACCATGCAAAAATATCTATTTTGAAATATCTTGGGGGCGCACTATTTTTCAAATGTGCCAGTGTCTATTTAAGCCAAATGCATCGTAAAGTAATAGGGATTTCTAACAGTAACTTATGATGCCTCTGCTTACAATGGGTCTTATGGAGGTTGATGGCACCACCACAGATATGGTTGATTCACAAGCTTTCTTAATTTGTTGCTTTTCTTGAAAATAGAAAATGTGTGCAAAACAAAATAATGAACCCTGTGCTGTGTAATTAAACACTAAAAAAAATAATGCATATCCATGTTCAAGGTCCTTAATAAAATACCACATTTGGAGACGTTTTGTTCATAGCATCAAAACAAAAATTTCTTGGGCCTAAAATTTCCCTGGGGTATAAATGAGGAAAATTATTTACTTTCTTCTGATACCAGAAGGGGGGCGGGGGAGCGGGCGTGGGGCGGGGGAGGTTGTCTATCGAGTCACCCACCTTTAAATGACCTATTTCAATACATAATTGGCATCAAAAGTATGTGTAGCTATCTCTATGTCTGACCCATATTTATGATACACATTGCTTTTACTGCCGTTGTACCACCTACTCTGCCCCCTCCCACGGTGTCTTACCAATGAAATCATCATGTGAAGGCAAAAGGTTGTAGGTACAATAGCTGCCATTTGTCAGAAATTCCCAGAACACATACTATTATGCCAAGTCTTTGGTCTGTGACTCTTAAAATGGTTCTTCAGGTTACACAGTCACCTGTAGAACTATTTCAAGACCACTGACTCAAAGAAGATAAATCAAGTCATTGTAATACATGGCAGCACACAGATGTATCACATGGCAGCTATTGCACTTACAGCCTTCTTGCACTCACATGGCCAAATTGCAATAACTTGTCATCTGTTATTGATACTTTGAGCAATCCAACCAAATATTCAAAAGCTGACAAAATGCAATTTTGACAACACATTTCTTTTCTCACTTCATCATGCCTTAATGTATTCATGTTCTGTCACTTCAACAGGATACATACAATGTGTACCAAATTGATGAAATGAGTGAAAAGTACATTGATCTATCAAGGATTTGTACTTTGTATGCTTTTTAAGACTTTGCAGGACACTTATGCTTTATGCTTACTAAAGGTGCAACAAGAAATTTTTAGACACCCAAATACTGTGTCATAATAGTAATATCATATAGATTTGACACTCAATAGATTTCTTAACTTGTATTTGTCTACAGGAATGTCTTAAAAGAGAGAAAAATGTAATTTTGATTCACTTATATTTCAATATAAAACATAGGCTGAATTTCATATTTGCTCCTATACGAAATTAGAAATTTTACAATTTTTGTACCAAAGAAACATTTCTCAGCTTAATCCTTTTAGATGGGGATATTATTGATGGAAAGCTTTATATCAGGGCAAAATTTAGTACTTTCAATTTTTAGGGGCACCTGATATAATGAAATCTCTTGTTGCCCCTTTAAAGGTGTATTTCGTGATCATAACACCTCATTTTTTATCGTGGACCAGATGGGCACGAGAAAAGCTTATTTCCAAAATTTCAGTTGATTCTGATGGTGTGTTCTGATATTGTCCCACAATGCACCAGTTTTGGGAAATTTCACCTCAAAGGGTCATGTGATCCCACAAAAATCCTATTCTTAACACATACAAATCCCTGACTTTTTATGCTCATTTTAGCCAACAAAGCATTAGTACGTAAGGAATTGTTTGCATAATAATGAAAGGTCTTGTGGTTCTTAAACTTTTGGAACACTTTTTATTCCTAAGTAATGACATGTGTTTAGTACAGTTCAGTATAGGCACATTGCAATGTATTATGGGATTGATTCAAAACACCCTCTGGGTAAATTCCATCTGTTCTATAAAAGTCTAACATTTCTTTTTCTGTTAGGAGAATTTCACCTTGTGATACAAGTACTATTTTGGTGGGAAATCCACTTTTTTTAGAATACAGCCAGAAGGTACATTTGGACATTTTTAGCCATAGTGCAAAGGGAGGTTATGAATCTACTAGACTGCAAAAGAGTCTAACAATTAACCTTTATCATCCGCATTTAGCCTTGTTGAAAATGCCACTTTTGTGTCAAATACCATAGTTAAAGGTGCAACGAGAGATTTTGATGCACCAAAATTTTGTGTCATAATAGTAATTTTATATACACTAGACACTCAATAGCTTTCGTACCCTGTATTTGGCTATAGAAATGTTTTAAAAGAGAGAAAAAGGGTAATTTTGATTTGCTTTTATTTCTATATAAAACAGGCTGAATTTGCTCCTATACGAAATTAAAAATTTCACAATTTTTGTACCAAAGAAGCATTTCTCAGCTTAATCCTTTCAGATGGGGATATTTTTGA
>JAMKCH010011745.1:0-27263 GCA_023653785.1 Ophioderma brevispina | reverse complement strand
TGTTTTATGTTGCATAGAAACATTAGGCCGATGATCAATTATGTCATCTCCTTTAGACAGAGTGTATCAAATAATCAAAATGAGATGAAAACTTGGACAAATACACCTTAATCAAAAAAAAGAGTGTGGTGTGGTCAACAAGGCTATAGGGTTCAGATTCAAACCAACATCTTTTACTGCGACAGTTGCAAATCATTGTGACAGTTACGAAATTACATGCGGACAAATGCCAGTGTCGAAGTCATAAAAATAATAATAAAAGTTTCAACAAATGTGTACAAGTAACTTACGTCTATTTAAAACTCAGTCTTTAATAGGGCATACCGGCAATTCCTGGATGTAAATGTCTACTCTTGTTAAAATGGCGTTAAAACCGCGCAGGACAGGAACTGTCCTGGGCGAGTGTGTAAACTTCTTCGATAATCCGTCTTTCAAAATCATATCTGGAGGACTTAACAAAAATGAATAAAGATGACCCCACAAGAAAAAAAAATCAAGAGGCTTAATATCAGGAGACCTTGAAGGCCATTCCACCTGATGGTTAAATAAATAGAATATTCCCGTCATAATAATCTGACGTTATTGATCTCCGTTGCTGTTGCCTCTGAAAAGAATGGTCCAATGATGTTCCTGTGCTATTAAGAGCAAGACAGTAGTCCCTCAGTCATCAGTCGTTGGAGGTAAAACTGAAGAGGAGGGTACCCTCTTGGCAAATAGTTTCGTCCTGTACTTACATAGGGGTTTAAAAGGAAAAACCTACATAGTATGATAAAGCCTTCCAGGAAACGGGGTGGACGGTTCCTGGACACACTGGCAGAAATCAAGTCGACGTGATAGTCTTGATGTCTTCTTTGATCTGTATAATTAGTGGCTTGGGCTAGTTGTTTATCTCATCTAGTCAATTTTTTTATACACACGGAGTTTATCATGCGTTTTTCCTATGTTCTCCAAATTAGGGCCCGAAGAAGCCTGCGGCGAAAGCTTGGCCAGGACACGATACCACACATCTGTGGATACGTTTCACCCCCATTCAATCTCTTTCGCTAGATATATATTATATATATATCTATATATATATATATATATTATATAGCATATTTCGCTAAAAAACATTTTTTTCAGCTTCTGTTACTGGCAGTTTCATGCCGAACGGCATTTCGACAAACTGATGAATGCCGTAGGCATGATGAAACTGCCAGTAACAGCAGCTGAAAAAATTAAAGTTTTAGCCGGAAATATGGTACAGAGGCTTCTACTTTGTTTAGTATCGAGCAATCTTCAGATGGAATTGAAATATATTTATGTGATATATATAAATATATTTTTTCTATATATACAGCCTGTCTTAGGCTACAAATGTGTACACAGGAAATACCTTTATAAATTGCATGAAGTGGCGCACCCCTCACAGTTAAAGAAATCTGGTAGTAATCAATAGAATATTGTTTTCCTGAGTGAATTTCTGTGTTCTACTTCTACAAGGTGTTCTTTCCCAGGTATTTGTTTTAACAAACCAATGTCTGCGCACATGAAACCCTCCAAAGTCAGCAGACTAACTACAAACTGATCAACATGCTCAAAGGGGCACTGGACATCCTGCTGGAGTTGTGAAAATCTGAAAGTGTTTCTAGAACTAATTTCCCAAATTTATTCTAATGAAACAATCGGGGATTTAGCAGGCGTATTCTCTGCAGAGTGGGTGTAATAATAGGAGAGTGCATATTTTATCTTAAAGGTGCATTCGTGATACTAGCACATTTATTTTTGTTTATGATACACTAGCTATCATCAAGAAAAGGTGATTTCCAAAATTTCAGTTGATTCGATGTTGCGTTGTGATGCTATAGCGAAATAGTGTAACACATAGGCCCCATAGGCCCACTGTGCTGTCACATTTATGTCCGTTTACGCGACAGAAAAAGACAAAAATTAAGACGTTCTTCGGAGTAGATCGAATTGGCACGTAATATTCGGCACACTTACTATTACTTGGGCCAACGGATCAGATGTATAAAAATCTCAATAACTGTGAGGTAAATCGGGGGGACGAGGGTGGATTAACGAAATGCCCCTTTATTACAGGCATGAGAATGAACTTTCAGAAAAAAAACGAAAGCGGAAAAAAACTTAAAAAACGCTTGAAATCCAGCAGAAATACAACCCAAATTGGCTGGAAAATAAACAAAACGCGTAAATTCGGGCAAAAAAAGAACTGAATTCAGTGTTTAAACTGAAGATTCTCATGCCTGTAATTAATAGCTTTTGATTGGGGATCCTATTGGGGATGTGTTGAAGGTTGGGGGGGGGAGGAGCTTTTCGTAGTGTTGCAAAGTTCCATATAGCAATACTGTTCAGACTGTAAACAAAATTATGACAAGTTGAGGGTAGTGAATTGTTGGGTGTTTCATAGGAGACCCATCTACACCTTTGACTCGCTTTATAAAGGGTATCACTCGATCCTTGGTCTCATCCCCATTCACATCTTCACCATCGAACCTGCACTTTTGTTGTCATCAGAAACTCTATGTATTTTCTCAATCCAGCTGCAAAATATTTTGACGGACTTCTGTCCCATTTTGATCTACAAGCCAAAACCTAAATTTGTTTATGTAAACCAGGAAATATTTTGACATGTGATATCGTAATAGCCTTCCCCTACACCCAATTACCGCTCACATTGTATATTGGATCCAATTAAATTTTGGAATTAGAGAATAAAAGATAGGATTTGTTGTTTTGCCTATCTAAGAGCATATCATATTGGATGGGCATCCAATATTTTGGAGTAGTGGATGCCACTACGATAAAATACTGGCTGCCCATCCAATAGACCCGATATTTTAAGATAAACGCAATGAAACAACAAATCCTATCTTTTATCTCATTCTTATTTAGTTTTGGTTGTTTTAATCACCGAAATATTTTATTTCAATAATATTAGTTAAAAGGGCAAAATTATACCCCCGCTCTCAAAAATGAACCACCCGGACCAGCTGCTTGCACTGCGTACCTTATACGCGCGCGTAAACACTTGCGAGACGACGTACTATCTATATCGTCACTCGTATATAAGATAGGCAACACCATGATATTGGCGTGTTTTGCTACAAATTATATGAACATTGTAATTGGGCACCTTTAATTTGAAACTTAATGAATGAAACCGGTGTTAATTCTGTGAAGTTTCCAATTCATAATTGGTGTTCACGTTGTTCATAAAAGTGTCAAGCGGGTCACCTACACTTACAGAAATACTCTAATTTTCAGATGGGGCGCCCCCTAGGGTGAAGACCGGGCCCGTAAGCAGGATTTTTTTTGAACGGCGATATTTTCGAAAGATTTTCTCCGCAAATTTTTTCAAATTCATAATTGCTTCATAAAGTGTGGTCAGATGGCATACCTTACCAAAATATCCAAATTTATATATGGATAGGCCAAGGACCATGCCCGTACTCAGGATTGTTTTAGAGAGGGGTGAATTTCTGCAAAAGGTGGTTTTCTTTGGGGAGGGGGACTTGTGCAAAGTGGACTTTTTTCTCAGCTATATTCCCATGTCTCTATAAACATTGAAAAACTGAACCATTTCATCTTTATCCTGCTGCGGATTTCAAGATCCCAATATCCAAAGAAACTATACAAGACAAAGACAATGCAAGATCCCGCATGTGAGGTTATGCCCGATGGTCCTTTTCCCTATCATTGGAATCTATCCTGATTCTTGCATGTTAACTTCACGTCTCCAAGTGCCCAAGTTACCACCATGGGAGGTTCGAAATTGGCAAGAGTGCATAAAATTAAATTGCCACTTCAAGAACCGTATCACACATGGTGAAATTGAACTAAGACTTCTGATTCCGTCTCATATATGCATTCAACCTTGAATTGAATTGCAGGTTACTTGAAAATGTAGTCTCTCACATCTATGCACGACTGGTAACTTATTATACATACCTGTGAGTGAGGTTTGAAAAACTAGCTGACTATAGCATACAAACTGGATGCAGAGTCTAAACTGCTGGAAATGAAGAAAAAAAGCTCCCTTTTTTATTTTTTGAATGCAGTAAAAAAGCTGAAATCAGCTAAAAGGCAAACTTTCACAGGCCTGATACAATGTATAACAGGGATTAACATTTCTATGCCCACACATTTGCAATTTAGTGTTCCTTCCCAAGGACTTTCCTAAAAAGAACTGGGCAGTAAATTTACACAGATAATAAATTCAGTCTCACACAAAATGCAAGAAGCAGACCAATACATGTGTATTACCATTTTCATGTGTTCAATAACTCTAAAAATATCCATATTGATATAAAAGAATACTATCAAAAGAACTTTCAAATTCATATATGGCCCAGTGGAGTGATTCAGCTAAACAACTCATAAAAAAAATTAAAAAAATAAAAATCATATTTTTGTTACTGGCTTGAATATGCGAACATACACTTGGTTGGCTTGAAATCCATGGTAATAAAAACATGGCAGTACTTTTTACTGATCATGTGATTCTATACGTGCGTATCAAAATTTGGAGACGAGATCAAAAAGCCTTTCCTGGTAATATAAGCCCGATTCCTTAAGCGTGATATTGTGCATGATCGTTACAGTTTGCCCCCCTGGAGTAAAATATCTGAGAACTATTTAATTCAATATGCTCCGGAGCATATTTGAATGCACACTCTCCAGGACCATATGGCAAGCTCCTGGAGCAGTTGAAAAAAATAAAATTGTTTCGTTTCGGAAAAGTGTCCATCGCTTTCCTACGGATGGGGGGGGGGCAATCAAATGGTAACAGAGGTTGTTGGTCTATCTGTGGGCAAGTGCACATTCTTTTAAACACTTGAGTGCGCTGGCCAGGCATCTCCAGGGAAAGATTTTAATAAATATTTATCAAAATTGGTCAATGTAATTGGTTTAAAGAACATAATGAGGTACTTTTACATTTAACAAAAAATTGCATTTTGTGGGTGGGGGATGGTGAGAACATACAGTTTTGAGATCTAATTTAATGAATTTTAAAGCAAAGTCAGACCGACAGGTAGTAGTAATGGGTCTCTAAAGGGTTAATGTCTGAGCAGCAGTTAGAAGCAAACGCATATTCAGTAATCTCTCAACTTGAAGGGTACTGTTCGATCAGCTAAGCATCCATCTTAATTGTTTGATCTACCAGAGCGGCGCAGTTCATCGCATTTTTTCATGTTTCAACACAGCGGTAAAGTCCGACGGGGGCGCGGCAGGGGGTTTTGTCTCTTTCAGGTAGTTTCCTCCTCCTCACTTCTCTCCCTTGCTTACCCCGTTCTCCCATGCATGGTAAGCCTTACATTTTGGCAATATCCTGATGGTATTGTCTGTACTGGCAGTATTAGGCCCCAAAAAATGTTGTATTTGAGTAACCTGGCCAGTGCACAACAGGGTAGGGCCGGTATATATAATGCATTACTAACATCAACATCAATCACACATAGTCTATGTAATGTTCTACAGGATGAGTAATGGCCTCCCAGTTCCACCAGAACACAAAAACCCCAACCCAAAAATATTGAGAAACTTGGGTTAAAAATCAGGGTAAAACAACTTTGAAAAATCAATTCAAAAAATAGTTTAGGATACTTTGGTATCAGGGCTTGATTTAAAATTAGGGTAGGGCGGTTACTCCAATACACATTTTGTTTTTGTCCTAAGCAGCAGCTAAATTTTCAAACCCACGGGAATGCCAGACAGCACTTATATCAGCACAGATCTCCTCACGGGAAAACATCCAACAAGCAGTATCACAACGTCAAACTCCGATCACAATAATCTCCATGAAAAGATCATAATTGCCGATAATTGCCGCTTGACGATTCACATTAGTCCAAAGTATAAATGTACATTGTACAAGCCATGAACTCATGAAGTTCTCCATGCCATGTTTGGTTACTATTCGGGTTTAGTCGTTAGATTGATTACATGTTGACTTATCTGTCACCTGTGCAGACATCCATCTGCATGATAACATAGACTTGTGGTAACCTCTCTCCATCTTGACCTTGGAACATACATGCCCTGATTAGAAAGAAAATAAAGAAACTTTTAATTTGATACATTTAAGGAATTCATTTAACATAATCTTATGGTGAAATGTGGCAATGTTGGCTTGATATAATAGCACTAAAAAAATAAAACAAGCATGCTGAGTATCGCCCAAATATGTCTTTTGCATTCTGATTAGCCACCATTCAATTCCTATAATAATGTTGGAGTGTCTTTGGTTGATAACAGCTCAATACACCTACTGCTTCCTGGTAAAACTGCACACATTGTCTGTTGAATAATAGTACTACATAATACTCTCCGAGTCTCCCGTCATAAATCCTTTTCTGTGTCAAGACTAACGTCAGCATTCCCGCCAGACAGAACCATGCCAACGCGTAAAGAAAATACAAGTCTGGCGCCATGACCCGCCACACCTCGAGAGCGAGAATACAGACGCCTATTTCAGAAAAGGAATTGTGAGGCGACTGTACGCCTACTTTACTTAAATTTAAACAAACTCATTCCCCACACGGGTGCACTCATCCACCACGGGTGTCAGTAATGGTCACGATTCACTCACCATTAAAATTAAGGGGAACATTTGTATTGTGCCACCACCCAATGAATTCGGAACAAGTTGAAAGGATGTGGGGTGGCATAAATTACATCATTACATCACTCCTTGGCCTGAGCAGATGGCATGCATCATATGCAATCGAATCGATCATGGTACGGGCAACACAGTGGCTTGCTGTCCTACCCTTGGGTACAGATCATGCTGGTACTACTATTAATTAAATTATTTCTTGAGTACGAGTCGATTGGTGTATTCGTGCTTGCATCATAGTACGCTCGATATTAATTTAATGCGAGTCTTGTTGTTTTTCTTGTGACTGTTTGTTTGTGACATTGACTGGACATCACTATGATGAACTTTTTTGTAATTCTATTTCAACATAAGTCTAATGTCTACATACCTGCTTGGTCTATTTTTCCGACTTATTATGTTCACATCGCAAAATCTGTGTAGCACCTGGCGTCTGCTGGGGAAGCTGAACCCCCACACTGTGGTTGTTTTCACATTCATGCCAGGCACGACATCACTTCATACAACAATGCTGCTCCTTCTTCCGGCCAATTCCGCCCAGCACATTAAAATTAATCCAATCTTTTCACGCACTACACATATGTGGTCCATCTTGATTCTGTAAATGCTCTGCATCAAGAACTTGGGGTCATAATTCACTTTTTCTCTCGAACTTTTCCAGTACGTTTGCATGTTAGCCTGGACCTCGCCATTGTTGTTTAATGCATGGCAATTATGTTTTGACCTCGTACGCACATTTAACCGTCGGTTTTAGAGGTCAACGTTCGTACACTCGTAACGTCGTATTGTGATAGAGAACTGTAAGCAATCTTAATACCGAGGTTTAAATGTAATAGTTCGCCGGAAAATGGGCGCTTTTAAAATTAATTTTCAAGAGAATGTGCACATAGCTAGAGGTGAGAACAACCGTAAAAACTGATTTGATAATTTTAGACAATTATTTTTAGAAAAATTATGTACTTGCAGGTGTGCGCCACTGTTTTATACGCTACGGGAATCTGCCCGGTGGCCTATCTCCAAAAATGTACATCATAAAAAAATGGTTCAATATGAAATTTCAAAATAGGGTCATTCGTACTTGGCATAATATTAAAGAACAAAGACCAGGCTTTCCAATGGTGTTTGGTTTCCATCCTATTTCTTTTTTTCAATCCGAGATATAATCAATTTAGTGGCAATATACCAAAATCGAATTTTGGTGCCACTTTTATGCATGGACCTTGGGTTGTTTCGCCCCGTTTTGCCATGCTGTTCTTAAAGCACACAAAAGATTTCAACTTACAAAAGAAACAAAACACTCTTAAAGTAACAAGGAAGTCTAGTTTTATCGACACAAGTTTTATAGTCAACATAATCAGTTCAAAAAAAATATTATTCTTTTCATAAAATAATAAAATCAATATAAATATTATTTCACATCAATGAAAGGAGCTTTGATTTATTACAAATTGGTATTTTGTTAAAATCCATGCCAGAATGAATTAATTGGCACCCAAAATAAACCTGCAAATCCAAAGAATGGTTTTAAAAATATGCACTCTCTTGTGCACTTACTATTATTGAAGGTCAACAAAAATTCGAATTTGGAAGCAGGTCTCAAGTGTTTGGTAGGAATTTTCGTTACATGATACTTCAGACCATGCAAACTCTCTCCACCAGGTTGCTGTACACTCATGGTTCTCTTCTAACATGTCTAACAAAGAATAGTATGTCGAATGTTTTCACTTTATCTTAATCCAAACTTACTGATCATAACTTTAACCCTTACGTAACGGTTTTCGTATCTTTTGAATTCTTTTATGAATTAATCCCTTTTTAAAGAATTTAATATATGTTCACGTGTGAATAACTTATGTTTAACTAATTCTTTAACCTTTTCACTCGACCCGAGAAAGTGGCACAAACTCGTTTTTGTGTCCGCAGTAAATGGAGTTATATCTCAATTGAAACAAGCAAATGAGATGAAAGACAAAAAATCCTGGAAAAGCCCCCATGGTCTGTCTCTTTAATTCCGATGATGCACAAACGACTTACTTATGTGAGATATAATACTTGAAAAAAAATCGTTTTGGGTTGTACATTTTTTGAGACAGGCGAGAATATATATGACGATAGAGTAGTAGATATATATATA
This sequence comes from Ophioderma brevispina, assembly GCA_023653785.1. Lineage (NCBI taxonomy): Eukaryota > Metazoa > Echinodermata > Ophiuroidea > Amphilepidida > Ophiodermatidae > Ophioderma > Ophioderma brevispina. Next base: position 18,510 of record JAMKCH010011745.1, on the reverse strand, counting down.
TCTATATATATATAATCTATATATATATATATATATATATATAATATATATATATATTATATATATATATATATATATTACTATAATACAATTTCTTTTTTGCATTCTTTCAGGTCACATCCATGTAAACCCTGAACAAAGGATTGAGATTGTCACGTGACACATCGTCGATCTCCAAACCACTACAATCCTGATTTGTACACCGGTAAAATGGAATACAGAGGGGGCTAATAAATAAGATGGGCCGTCTTGGTACGCTGATACATTAGAACATTAGCTACACAGAGGGCTATTGTGGGTTGTTTTTTCCCACACCAAGTCGAATTTCTTGATTCAAAAGGTCAAATTTTCAACTTGCTCTATTTAGGTTCGAATTCCAAACCAGCGCTCCTCGTTACATTCTAAGGATGTTAAAATACTCTGGCGGTCACTAAAGGTCAAAGGTCGCACGGTCAAGTTATTAAAGTTGAGCTCATATTTAACATAAATAATCTTTGTTGCAACTATACTCAAAATTAGATCAGATGGGCAAGAGATACACATTTAATTTATCATACTCGTCTTAATTTTCCAGGGGGATATCAATTGTCTCCTTGTTTAAGAATTCTGTGGCATGGTAACTAGAAGTACTACTAGAGATGTAATAGATTAGGGCTCTACGTTTTTCGCGCATTCCATGAGATTTCACAGTGATTAGTGTGGCATATTACTAATTGATGTCTGAAACCCTGTGCAAATCAAAACGATAACCTCCTAACTTGGACAGTGATAGGTTATGTTTATTATTATTGTGTTGTTATCTGAACATAAGTCTTAGGTAATAGTTAACGATAGCATTTAAGCTAACAGTGCACATTGCCAGGGCTTACTTTTCGGATTGTGCATCGTCAGGTGGAAATGTTTTACGTTTAACAGATTTTAAAAGGAACAAAAACTTTTCAATTAGATTCAGGCCAATTTTTTTCATTCTTCTATCGTGTTCAAACACAGTGGTTCTCAAATATGATCTAACCAGAGACGGGTACAATGTCTGGCTACTTCAATGAATCCTTAAGGTCCTGTTATGCATGTTGTTTTTTTGCTCCAAGAGGGCAGTCGGACCAATGAGACGTGTCCCATTGTTTGGGGTGCTGTTCCACAACCACAGGTTAGTGTCCTAATCTGCTTCCAGGTAGCCCCAGTTCTGCCAAGGAAAACCTAGATGGACCTATTATGGTTCTTCAATCTGTTGAAGACATCGCCTTCGCCCGTGAGGAGTCAGCTGCAGAACAAATTGGAAATGCTCACCAGGTTCATACCAACAGATGTGCTGGTGGTTGATAGCAAGCTCCTCTTTCACAAGGCGGATAAACTACCTACGATGTTTCGGAGGGGTTGAACTTTTGCTTAAGTCATTCTCTCTATCCTCTAATCTCTCCCTCTCTCTCTCAGGAGTTAGCAGCATGTTTCTCTGCCCGGAATAGGGTGCTTCCACATTAGATACTTGGCAGACACGCTCTTGCAGGCTCGCTACACTTCGACGAATGTCTAGTGGAGCAATCCTGAATGAAGTTCACGTCTGGGTTGCACGAAGGACATTCTGTATTAAGCTGGAAGGAGGCATTTAAGCTGGATCAAGCTTCTTGGCAGGGGTAAGATCTTTCCCATACAGGGCAGTGATGTTTGTTTCAGATATTGTAGCGTGTTATTTTTCCTCTTCGCCTTATTGATGTGGGTCGTACTAAGAGAGTGCGGTCCAAGGTAACTCCTAGGTAGACAGGATTATCACAGTGCTCCATTGGTGTTCCAGAACAGGTTACTTTAAGCTGACGTTTGGCTTTACACTGAGTTGCGTAGATGAAAAGCACACACCTGTGTCTTGGATGCCTTTGCACGTAGGTGGTTTTCCTCGTAATAAGGAGTAAGTTCATCCAAAGCGTTCGAGAGTCTTTTCAACAACTGTGCAGTCTGCATCTTGTGCGCTAATTCCATAACGACATGGTCCTGCACTCCTAGGTTCGCTAGAATAGATGTTGAACAGGAAAGGTGGGAGCACGGTCCATTGTGTTAGTCCATTCAAGGAAGAAGTGGATTTGTTTATTTTAAATATCTCTGTCCATCACGCCCATTGTTGAGGCTTATTGATAAAGCTACCATATTATAAGCTGTGAAACGGTGTGCCTGAGTGACTTCCTCTCAATTAACACTTAAGTGACCAAGGTGTTTTCACTCCCGTTAGTGCCCAAGGGTGATCCATGCCCCCCCCCCCCCAAACCACTATACAGAAATTTTGCACGACATTTATACCACATGTTAAGGATCATAAGACAACTTCAAATCAGCAATAAAAATGAAAATTGTTATTTGGGCTGCAAATTAGGGGCAAAACATTGTTTTCAAAACATACGAAAATTGGGCAAAAAGACGGGAAATTCAAATGAGCCTTATATCAAACTTATTTAATGTTGATATCTACTCTAGAAGACCCAAATTACATATATTTAACACAAAATTTGCAGTTTTAGGGAATCCTGTGTTTTTACGGGTGTTGCACAATTCACGTCATTTGTCCATAGAGTGTGTACAGTAACGGTTTAGCAAGTCCACGGTGAAATGTTGTTTTCACACATAAAGGGTTAATTTCTTTTTGTTACTAATAATTGTTTACTTACAGTTATTGTGTGAACAAATGGCAGGAAAAATTTCTTTGGTTCTGATGATTTGCAAAAGGGTGGGGGCGCGGGTCCACTCTGACCATCATGTTGACCCCACTAATTAACTCATTAACGGCTTGGAGCCGTTTAATTTTTTGGTATGAAAGAAAGCGCATTTAAAAGACGCACCATTACAAACAAAACTCGGCGAAAAAATCCCACGCGTAATGCGGCCAGCGTGAAAACAAATTTTGGGTGATCCCAGAAAGCCCCCCCCCCCCACCCCGTCACTTAATTTGTTAAGAGGCCTGATCATGTTACAAAAAATCTATTGTCCAGTATATTGTTTTTGTTGTAGTACAAACTACTGTCAAATAAAATAAAAAGTAAAATGTCAACAAAACCAGGAAGCTAATATGCAATCTTATGTGGTCCTTCATTGGGGGATCTGAGGGTGGTAACCGGGGTTTATAAGACCAAGCGACATTCGTTTTGTAATCTTTATGTGAGGTGGGCTATACTTATTTTCTAACCAGTAGGTAGCCATTCCGTATATGGTAGGCCAAGTTCTCATACCACTGGTGTCATATTTGAATAAATATTTTTTCCAATTGTATGGAGTTCTATGAAATCTAGGATGTATATGCCACACTAATTGATTGGATTAGTCTTATTCGAATATATCACCCTGAAGTTAGTCCACAATTAACCCTTTTCGAACTGTGTTCTCAGCCTGAAAGGAAAAGAAGGTATTTGAACGGCAGATTTAAGGATTTTGTAAAACTCCAATTCAAAAGGTAGTCTGCCTGATAAATGTCGTTAAGGTTCTATCTATACACACGCACTTGTGTGTGTGTGGGGGGGGGGGTAGTGTGTGATGGGAAAATTGATCTTTGTGGCGGACAATGGCCGTTCAGTCCTATATCCTTATGGGGACGAGTTAGTTGTGGGGACTAAGGCCGTGTCCCCACATGCTAAATGGCTTAAAATTGGCCTATTTGGCGTACTCTGTGCGAACCTATACCCCTAGAAGCAAGTTCCCACAATAGTTCCACTCAATGACGGTATGACAGGACAAAATTGCTACAGAAGGTTTTCTTGCTGCAAACTTGTGTACAACCTCCCGACCAACATATCAAAAAGTAGAAAAAACGGAAGCATGGCAAGACATGATAATGCATAAAAAACTATGTGCCATTTTTTGCCTATATTTTGGGTAGTATACAATATATTAACAGGGGAGGACCAAATTTAAGTAAATAAAGTTTTCATCTTGATAGAATGGTCTTCACCCTAAACCCCATCTGGAGAGTTTTGCGCTGATATTTCAAACCGTTTTCATGTGAGAGTAAAAACATGGTTTTCTCAACCAATATGTGTAAAAATTGATATCGGTTGACCAAAATGGGGTACCTTTTCGCGCTTCATAAATTCCAAACCAATTATAATTTAGCCCCAGATTTACAGGGTAAATGAGAAAAATAGTTAGCGTTCTTCAAATACCAAAATGATGACAACTTCGGTAAAATCTTGGAGTATGGGGGACGATGCTATTAGCGATCAGGCCACGGCCTAATCTGAGTCGTTCTTGCTGTCAACATAGGACCCGAGGTTACTTGAGGGCTATTCTTTTTGAGTTGCACAACGTGTGTAGTGCAGATGATTCCACTTCCTCATTGAGGTCGTAGTATTCCATTCCGTCTCTTTGGCATTAGATGTAGGCTGACCTTATCTGCAGCATTCTCAAATATGATGATTTGTAGTAGATTCTGCGCAGCACAGATCACATCCCTGTTAGAGATGCGAGGACAAGGTCTGTGAGATGCTGACTTGGTGATGTCTGGAATGCTTGACCACCTTTTTTGTGCTGCTGTACTACATTTACTTCAGGGTAGTTACCAAATGAAACCCCTTTTTAAATGTTCATATACTCAATTACCACATTTTCTTCTTTTCTGCTATCCACTGTTATCACAGGATTTGCATAAAAAATTATCCACTTTTTCAAGATTGAGATCCAACATTCGAATTTTCGCAGCCTACCTGCACAATTTTAACAATGTTATAATTCATGGCAGCAATTTTATAAATTCTTGGCAATTTCAACTCTGGAAAGAGGCACGTCCTATTTTAACTACAGGTTTTAACATCATTGGCCCCCTTCTTAAGTTGTCATACTGGATGACCAAATTTTTATTCAGCTTGTGTACCGAATTAACCGTATATTTTTTGGTACATTTTATCGGAAAGGACTATCTTCCACCTGTCCGAGGCCATAGAGGCCTACCACACTCCACATAGGGAGTGCCCCCCCCTAATTGACCAATGTGTTGAATAATTACTCTCGGATAATAAGTTGCTAAAAATATCTCGCATCAAGATTGCAGTATCCAAATCATAGAATGCAAAATTAATGTTGCGGGAAAAATTGCGGCCATCTTGAAAAAATGACCATCATTTTCCATTTTAATATCATCCCAATTGCCGTACTACCCACACCTGCAGGCATAGCCATGCAAAACATGTTCAAATACTAACAGAAAATTGAAAATCTCTAAACATGATTTATGAAGCTATTATGCATTTGTTAAAATATGTTTATTTTTAGGCCTATACGTCCAGTAAAAAGGCAAATTAGCATGTCTTGCCCAAGCTTCCCGTTTTTACCTTGTTGTTTGGGATTTACTTTTACTGCTAGTTACAGCAAGAAAACCTCTGTAGCAATTTGTCCAGGTGTACCTAGTTTTTTCATAGATTGAGTGGACTACAAAGCTTATACCTAAATGGCATTAAGGCCTTGCGGGGACATCTCGACCCCATAACCTAGTTACAAAACGTATGAGGTCCCCACAAGGCTTACACACTTACAGTTTTACACATATTTGGTCCCCACAGAGATATGAATTTACGTTGTAGGTGTGTTGTGTGTGTGTGTGTGGGTGTGTGTGTGTGTGCGTGTGTGGTGTGTGGGTGTGTGTGTGTGTGTGGGTGTGTGTGTGTGTGTGTGTTGTGTGAGGACATTAGCGGCAGACCAACAATTCTGTTATGTCTCCGCGGACATAAACCGCCAGAATCACACAAAACAATGAGCCTGGCTGGAATTCGTGATCTGGAATTTTATATAATAACACTGTTTTAATGATTTTAATCAGATTGGGATCAGGAATTTGGTCTGTCAAAAGCGGCAATTATCTATACAATTAAAGTTACACTAACAATACTAATCTTATTCAACGTTCAATTTATGTCTCCAACTAAAAGTAGCGTTGCAGTTCAACGATATGTCCTCTCAAGCTCCGGCGGTCTCCTAAGTATTATAAATCCTGGCACTATGTAAAGCATGAATCTACATAATACGACACTGTTAATCACAGATGCCTACTCCATAAGATATTTGCCAATCACCGCTGACTGGAACTAATCAAAGGTTGTGGGCAAACAGGATGTCTTTCAGCTGGCAGCGAAGAAGAGCCGATGGCTAGGGCTCAAGAATGGACTACCACTAGGGAGCGTGCTTGCCCCTCTCCTGTTCAACATCTATTCCCAGGGCCGTACGCAGGATTTTTTTTACGGGGGGGGTGAGGGGAGTCAAACAGAATGACGAACCAGAATCTAAGGTTTCTCAGAAGTGGGGCTACCTGGAAAGCAGATCAGGACACTACATGTGGTTGCACTACAGACCAATGAAAATCTCTGGTCTGCCCACTGTTGGAGAGCAACAATGCACAGGACAAGGACCTTGCGGAAATCAATGAAGCAGCCAGACGGTCCAGGCTCTCCTGTTCTCTTTACTCTTTCCTCCCTTTTCCTTGGCCTTTTTTCTCCCCTACCTCAAAATTTCTCCCCAATTTTTTCCAAGGGTGCTAAGTGCCACTTCGCCCACCAGAGTTACGCCACTGCTTTCCGTGCTTTACTTCAGAAAAGACAAAAATGTCACCGTTAGTTCCGATAGGACGTCCACACGTACTTACTAGTACCGGTGTGAAAGCACATATAGTTCGGTGGGAGCCATAGTCCGGGGCTCCATAGACGATACGGAATAACGCGTGAAACTAATGTTGCGTGAAGAGTCAAGGAATCGGATTGCCCTAATGTTCGCCATTGTTCCCGGACTATGAACGCATGACTAAATTACTTCTACACCTGTCATAACTTTATGACAGGACTTAACCCTGCTCTTCTTCGGTATTAAATCGTCGGATTTAAGCATCGTTGGGTCCGATAGAGTTAAATCCAATGCGCGTTCACACTGCTAATGTTATATCCGACCACTAATACCGACAATTTAGGTCCGGTAATAAGTGACTTACGACCGCATGTGGAGACGATTACAATATGGTACAATAGGCGTGAGGGGATTAGCGGATTTTTTTTTTAAAATTCCATCGGACATAAGTCTGGTTAAGATAATACCGGTAATAACTACACGTGTGAACGCAGCTAGAGTCCCCCATTAAACATTACATGATTGACATAATTGACCCTTGTAGTTCAGCCATTCTTTAATATTGGTCCAATTAAGGGATAATCTGTTCGTCCCAACCAAAATTCGTCCCTTCGTAGGAATGCGGTTTGTTCTCCTTGCCTCACATAACCTAACTGGAGACTGATTAATTTGGTCCAAAACACAAGTCCGTGCCCATTCTCTGGTTAGTAAGGTTTGATGATGATTTGTCTTCATGAAATATTAGGAACAAAATAGCCCCATGTCCCTCGCAAAAATCCTGGCATTTTTAGCTAGAGGCCAAAATTAAAAATGGTCGCCAGAGCACATGATACTCAATCTACACAGACACTTGGTAGGTAAGTTGAGCGAAAGGATTAATTAATTTGACATTACGGTGTCATTTCCACAAAAATTCAAGATGACATCTTGAAAAATGTAGTTTTGGACCAGAACATTTGTTCTAATAGGGTCCATAGTAAGCCAAATCATCATCAAACCTTACTAGCCAGAGAATCAGTTTTGGACCGATTTCGTAGGATTTAATGCACTGTACAACACTGGATAATCAACAATACACCGATACACTAATGTGGGAGAGCGTGGCCTAGCGGTTAGGGTGCTTGCCTGTGGCGCAAATTTACCAAATAAATCCCGGGGGGTCACTTGCTGGGATTTATTCGGGTGCTCAATTCTGGATTAATCTGATACGAGCTATTGCTTAAATACCGAATACCTGTTAACTCCATGGCTTCACTTGGGAATTGGGCAAAAGAATCATGAAAGCATCCCGTTCCGTCGGAGAAGCGTTAAGCCGTCGGTCCCGTGTAAAGAGAGTCACAACTGTACTGTACATCGCAGTCAGTGTCGAATAAGAGTAGGATGTAAATCCCTGATGTTCACATCCGCCCCCCAGTCTCAAAAGTGGGCCATGTTAGGGCGTTCGTATAATGGATACACGCAGCCCCGGAGCAGCTTAATCAGTTGAATTAATCCTGACACACCACCAAGCCACTACCAATTTACTTGTGGATAGCTAAGAAGAAGACCGATACACTAGAAGTGCACATATACATAATTTATCGATTAGACATTTAAACTACTTCGTTCTCCAGGTAGACAAGGATGAATTTTATGAATCTTTCCCTGAAGCTGGCCAGCGCAGACAAGTTTTGAAAAGAAAATGTGCGCTTGACCGGACTCGAACCGGCGAAATCCGAGTACTATACTACGATTCGCCGCTGATATAGACCGTATCAATATGAGTCAGCCACAGACATGTGGTGGACAAGATGCATACATCCAGGACTACAATACATTAAAGAGGTCCATTCGATCAATATTAGCGATTGCACAGGGATCATTGATGATTTGACAGGTGAATGTATTGTAGTACTGGAATGCGTCTATCTGTCCACCAACATGACGGTCTATAGGGACAACCTGTACTTTTTTACGGGTGAGAGTGTTGTGAGGGGGCGCGCCATCAACAATGAACCTAGCAGTACTCCTAATCCGCGGGTTCTTAATACTAGTGTTCTACGGTCAATACAATAAGCAGTGGTCAAAACAGAGAGTACTTGTTAAAGGTAACGTACGTTTAATAAAATGTGAAATACTACCTGTATAAGGCAGGTGCGCTATTGATTCTGAATATGTTACAATGGTTATCGCGCGGTTCACACAGGTGATTATTCACAGGCATCTTAATTTTCATACAGTTACCAAACTTAATATAAAATAGTCACTACCCATGGCTCATAGATGGTCCAAAAGTAGTTCTTAATAGTGAAGCAAGGTGGGTAAAGTATTTGGAAGTGTAAACCTTGGCCTAAAACACAAAAACGCAAACACATTTGAATACGTCGCCTAAATTAAAACTCTTTAGATAATTCGGGAAGTAGGGAAAGTAGTTTGTCAGTATACATTTAGGACCAGTGTAGAGTAAAATTCTTTCAAGATGGCTCCGCAAGGGTAGAGTGAAGATGTGAAGAATATCTTAATAAATCTGAGGGAGTTTAATTCCTAAAACACGTTTTACAGTGAAGTGCTGTGAATGATTTATAAATCGATTGTATTAAAGCTATACAAAAAATCAAGTCAGAAAAGTACAGTAAACGCAATTAAGTTTTGTACTTGGCCTTTTCCTTTCAAGTAACTATTATTAAGTAGCGAAGCGACTTTTTGATTAATTAAAATGCTTCTTCCCTATTTCACCTTATGGATATGACCCAAACCTTTTCCCCGGCTATATTAGCACGAATCGAGAATAGCACAGTGCTCTGCATAATGTTTACAAACCTGGATAAAACGCAAACGTTATCGGAAATGTCATGAATCCGGGTCATATTAGATTTTAGAGGGTTGTGTTGGCTTTTGATGGCAATGTAGTGATCAAATCATATCACTAAACCTTTATAAAAGTATGAACGTGGGAGTAAAGCTACATCTTGTCTTTACCACAAAAAGAACTTTTAAAAGAAGTACTCTAATGATATCGGGCATGGTGGCGGCCATATTGGATTTTTAAAAATACCACTCCAAGAATTTGGCACAACCTAAAAAAATGGCTTAGGTCCTATCTAAACTAAAATCTTAGTCTGAGCTCAATTTCCACCCTTTGGGTTGTAGTACGTATTTATACGTGACGAGCACATTTCCAGTACCTATTACTACCCGTTTACCTTTTTGGTTTGAGACGTACATTTAATATCTGATAATGTGCATTTCATTACTCTTGGTTTAGTAGCCTTAGGCTAAAATAACATAAGAAAAAACATTTTTGTACACAATTAAATGCAAACAAATATATCACAATGACCAATATCTTTCACTCGAGAACACTCTAAATCATATACTACGAAATTTCCAGGTACGCAGTCATATACAAATTATGAAAAAACCAGAATTATTAAACTACCTTTACGTAAGAAAATCATTTCAGTTGTTCTACACGTTATAATGTTATTATCATTTAAATGAATGGTCAGGTGGTCCAAAATCAATAGGAGTTTCAATTATTACCTTTAAAACACCCCAGCGATAAAACTAGCGTTTTAAACATTAAGGCCCGTATTCCAAAAACCTGAGTAACTAAACGCGATTTTAGCTTAAAATCGCCGTAATTTAAAATTTCGTTTAAGCAAACGCGTTTAAGTATTTTAACCAATGCTTGCTTAAACAAAAGCTTTAAACACGAGTAACATCGTCCTCATTTAAAGACGCTAACTTGAGTGTCTAAAAGGTCCTATTGTGTTTAATGTTGAGGCCACAAAAGTGTATTGTGGCTCTCCGTAGCGTTTAAGGTGGTACACCAACTGGGCGAGAATGATCTGCACCATTGCTGTTGCAATGTGACAGTTAAATGGGCCGCACGCTTGACGGAAACACAACATTAATTTATACACTTCTTAAACTAGCCCTGTACCTAGTTTAAAATTTAGATGGCATTTTAGTGGAGTTCAAATTGCGTTTAACTTTAAAAGCCCTTTCTGGAATTGCGTTTACGTAAGCGATACGGTTATCTCACATTTAAACGTTATCTCACATTTAAACACCTTTTTGGAATACGGGCCTAAAACTTGAAAAAAGTTAAGCGCATGCACGACATATTAGGTGAACTAAAACATTAGCGAAACGTGCAATTCTTTTATTCTTTCGATTCATGAACAAAAGAATTCCACATTGTACGTACAAGCAAATGCCACGCGCATGGCATCTGCACCCTGACTAATATTGTGGAAGAGGAGATGTTAAAGGCTGACTTAGAGATTTCGAATATAATGTTTTGGGGTAGTAATTAAAAATAGTCATCTAGAACTAAGATAGTTACCTAAAATGCTTTATTCCAAAGTTAGAGATGAATCAGATTTTTCGTTTTCATGCAGTAAACATTTTTCACAGTATAAAACAGTGCCATAGGATACAGTGTATAACAAAATTTCCGGATCCGGAATTTAGAACAAAGTTGTGATTTTCTATATGAAAGACTTCGATGAGCTTAGTTATTTCACACAGTGATAGTATATGGACAAGCATTACGTGTATGTAAAAACACGATTTGTTTGAAAAATGAGTGCCAAAAGCACGAACATACTAAAATGGAAGAACATGTCAATACCGCACTATATGATGTTTGTACCAGTCAAAAAGATTCAATCAAATCAATCAAATTTATTGTTGTTCATCACATCAAGCAGTGAAATACAACAATGCAGAATATAGTACAAGTAAAAGTGAAGTTTACAATGAAAATCAAGTTCATATAAGTATTAAAATATTGATTGCACCAAGCGCATATAGGCATCAGACTACCATCATTGGACGTGCAATATCCATCATGGGCACAGAGGGCAACAGAGGGCGACAGATTTCTTAAATATTTAGGTGGTTCGAGAACAAGCTATACTCTGTTTCACATCGTCGTGGCAGTTAGAAGTCGCTGACTGGAAATCGCGGAATTAAGATTTACATGAAGCAGTCATGCGTGCTTTTGTATTGCCCTCTTTGCTTGCACTTGTAATTACGCCCGCTTGCGCATCCACTCTACTTCTACTGCCAGAACGAGTTGAAACAGAGTATAGTTTTCCGGGATAGTTTTAAAGGTCCCGGGAAATGCAAATAGAATTTTTGTGGTTTGTGTCAAGTCTACAAGGAGGGACTAGAAAGCATTCAATATTTGGGTTGGTGATGACATCATTAGTGAAACTATTGATTTTTCAGAGAGTAATAGAAAATTTCAGGTGACTGGTGTGAATCTATTCATGACACTGACTGAAAATCAATAGTTTCACTAATGATGTCACCGGTAGTTTATTCTTTTTTCTGGCCCTGTTTATTGGAATGGAATGTCCCATAAAGATTTGGGGTAGGTTTATCATGTCATTTCATGGGACCTTTAAGACTATCCTTTATGCTTGTTTCATAGTGTCATACCGCTTGCCGCTTGGTTGCGTACCGTTTGGTAAATTTCGCCAGCAGTTTTGATTTGCCAGTCGAAGCGGCGGCATTGCCGCACGTCACGAGGCGAGGGGCAACGCTCCAATGGCACATTTTACATAGAAGGTGCCTTCAGTTTTGCATGTTTGTATTGCTTTTGAATGTATTTACCCTCACCTGAAATGAATAAGACCAAAACAGTTTCTTTGTAATTTTATAATACAACCATTTTCGGAGTAGTTTTATTCTAATGGCTTAAGCTTGACAACTGAAATGCAAGACAGTACACATCAATGCAAGGCAGTACACATCAGAGTTGTGTGGATATCCCTGTAAACCTTCCAAACTGTTCCATGGCCTACTTATTTATGTTATCACTGCCTAAACAGTTTCAATTTACTCGTGGCATGTAAATTTAACTTAAACGAAGATCTTCCAATAAAAATGGAGGGAAAAGGATGAAAATCACCAACTGACTTCGACTTGAAACTAGGGGATTACGAGGTGGCTATGACACTATGAAATCACAATCACAAAATATCAAATTACGTTTGTACAGTTTCCATTTCCACATCTTGTGATTTTCCTCTTAACCGATTCTTCACTCTTCTGCTGATTTTTATGTACAGTACATAGACGCAAACGCCCATAGCGACAAGGATGATAAAGCACGAGATAGCCGTCATGGTTATTGCCCGGGGGCTGGAATGATAGATGAATAAAAGAGAAAAAGTAACATTAATAAATGAATGTGTATTGGAAAATATATTCCACATACTTAATCTTGTTATGCTAAATACAATCTTAAATTAATTTCTTTCAGGCTAAAAACCAATTTACTAATGTTTAGTATGGGACTGTAGTGCACAGATCTGATGTGAGGGTGCCCATCGGTAAAATTGGAAATGTTTGGTACAACATAAGTACTTTATGCCTGTAATAAAAAATGGAAGCACTTGACAAACCCTTTCATGCCCAGCTTGTAGTTAGAGAATAAAGGTCTTTATGATTTTGGGAAAAACCGGTGTAGAAGTAATTATTGTCCGGGTAATCATAGGCCGGCTACCAACGGTAAAGAATAGGGCACTCAATTCAGTGGACTCTTCACGCAACCTTAGCTTCACCGCTGTATTCCGTTATGTCTATGGGAGGCACGGGACTTATGGATCACAGCCGGGACTATAGCTGCTTTCACACACGGTACTCTCTTTACGACGAATTGCACCCAAGGCGGGGTACCATTATTTTAAGGGAATATAAAACGACAAAAAATGGTTTTGTTGTTTGTCGCGGGTCAATTCGTCGTAAAGAGCGTACCCGTCCCAAAATCATACCTTTATTCTCTCACTTAAACAATAATTATATTAAGGTCATCTATCTTAACAACCAATTTTTCGATCTTTACGGCGTAAATACCACAAGAAAGGGACTGCCATCACCCAGTGAACATCGAAACAACCCGCTGTAACGCAACGATCAGTACGCACCGAGCGCACGTTGCAGGGGCGCGAGAAAGTAGCAAAACGCGGTATGACACGAGCGCTTCATCAACCTAAAAATAACTTCAATACGCAGCCCGTACTACCTGGGTTCAATTCACGCTGTTTAAGAATTCAAGGTTACACTGGGGTAAATTTTTACATGTTCTGATGTGTTGAAAAGGCACACCCCATGATGTTTGACTGGTTTATAGATATTCGAAAAAAATTATTTGTACTAGCTATACTGAGAGTTTTTGGATAATGGGGTAAAAGCTTAAAATTGGTGAAAAAAAAAAACAATTTTGGTTTGTAAACTGTGTCAAAACAAATTAAAGTTGCTCCAATTTTTTGTAAAACGTGGTTCAAATATTTGGTTTTAGCTCAAAAATGAAATATTTTTTTTTTTTTTTTTTTTTTTTTTTTTTTTTTTTTTAATTAACCTTCTTCTTCTTCTTATCGGTCCAAACACTGGAGTTTCTCAAATATGATCCGCCAGAGATGGGTACACGTCTGGCTGCTTCACTGATTCTGATTCCGCAAAGTCCTTGTTTGTGCATTGTTATTCCAGCAGTGTGCCGCCCAATAATATGCCATTGTCTGTGTGCTGTTCCACACCACAGTAGTGTCCCCAGCTGCCCGGTAGCCCCACTTCTGCAAGGAACCTTAGACTGGTTCTCTCGATCTGTTGATGGCATCGCCATTCAGTCAGCAGCCCATGAGGAGCCAGTACCGCTAGGTGGGAGATGCTCAACAAGTTCAATACCAATAGATTTTCTTGTGTTGATGTCAAGTCTTTCTTTCCACAAGGCGACCTCTCTTATTAAGCTCCTTAGAGACTACTTCACTTCAAGAGGTGGACTTTGCTTAAGAAACTCTCTCTGGATTGAAGGCGATTGGCAGCAGGTTACCTGTCCCGAACAGTGAGGGTTGCTTCACATTAGATACTTGGCACTTTTTACGACGCTCTTGCATGCTCGCTACGACGATGTCTGGTGGAGCAATTCCTGCTAGGGTTTATAAGTTTTCCGTTGGTGGTGGAACGGAGGCAATCCTTTTGATAAGCCGGCAGGAGGCATTTTAAAAAAACGCTGGAATCAAGCTTCTTGGCATGGGTTGACCCATACAGCAAGCATACACTCTGCACATGAGTAACAAAGTGCCGGCCGATCTTAGGGTATGTGTGGGCGAGCACTCCACCTTGTACCAAGTGGAGTTTGTTCAAGATATTAAATTGGCTTTAACATACTCTACTCTTCGTCTTCTTGAGATGAGTCTTATAAGAGAGAGTGCGTCCAAGGTACTCCGAGGTAGACAGGTTATCCCAAGTGCTCCAGGAGTTTCCAGATAGACCAGGTAACTTTAAAGCTGACGTTTGGCTTCACGGTTGCGTAATGGAAGCACACACCTGCGTCTTGCATGATTTGCACGTAGGTGGTTTTCCTCGAAGTAAGGAGCGAGTTCATCAAAAGCTTTGGAAGTCTCTCTTTCACAACTGTGAAGTCCTTCTCTGCACGCCATTCCAAGATCGTCAGCATAAAAAAAGGACAGGGTTTCCTAACCCCTAGGTTTGTCGTTGGTATAGCATGTTGAACGGAGAGGTGCCGCACGCTCGCTTGTGTTAGTCCATTCTTGAAGCCTCGCCATCGCTTTTCTTCTTCGCTTCGCTCCTAGCTGAACAAAGACATCATGTTTGCCAGCAAAACTCCTTTGATTAATTTTCAGTCCAGCGGATGTCCATGGTGATTTCCAGAATCCTATGGAGTAAGGCATCTGTGATTAACATGTCAGAAGGCTGCTGATAAGTCACCGACCAAACAACCCGGTTACCATACCCTTTTTCGAAACCATCCTCAATGGTTTGAGTTAGGTTGAGTAACTTGGCTTTTGTTTGATTGGCCTGGCCGTAAACCTGCTTTTTCTGGTATAGATGTTCGTTTATATTACAGGTGTGATACGATTGAGCATGAGACGTTCAAAGAGGTTGTAGGTATGGCTGATGAGTTGATATTGGTCTGTAAGCGCTTGGGATTTGATGGATCTTTCCTCCCAGGCTTTAGGAGTGGCTATAATAACATGTGTTTCCTCTCAGATCTTTGATGACATTAGGAAATAAGGCAGCAATTGTAGAGCTAAACCAAAATGTCAACAAGCTATTGGCAGCTTTTGATTATGTTGACCTGTGACCTATTTTGTTGGATAACTGAAAACTAATCATAACAGTAAGGCAAACTAGTTCTTATTTCAATCTGTTTAAGCAGGGAACCAATTTGCACCACATATTACCTGCATCAAAGCAACTTTTAAAACTTTAATACATGCCTAATAATCCAGGTTATCTTTAATCAAGTTTATTTACATATCAATTTAATCAGCTTAATAAAGCAATTATAGTTACAAGAGGATAATTTTAGCCAATAATTTTGCAGTAGCATAAATCCCTTTGAAAACGATGTTTTGAAAATAGCCCTTAAGTGTTAAATTCATAATATACCCTTTTATCTCTTAATTTTACAACCCGCGTTTTGTTGTAACACGATTGTCACCCAACTGCTAGTTGTTTAAAATGGCGTACATCTTTCTTGACTTTGCACACATACACAGGTAAAAATTAGGAACTATCTGCAAGTTGCTATAGTGAAAATGAGATTATAACTAGCAATAACTTCTTATTTTAACGCGCTATATGTCCACGTTCACGTTTGTGGGCCGACGCTTGCGTAACCCTAAAACTAAAAGCACCCGGTAGTTTTTGACCACCACCCCTGCCCAGGAGCAGAGCTCCTCACTAACCTCAAACGGCAGCTATTGATTTTTCTTTTCTTTTTTGGACTTAGAATTTTCCCTCTAACTGAAAAAATAATGAAAAATTATATTTTTTAAAAAGCAGTTTAAGGAGATTAGCCCGATAACCACTGTATCATGTGGTCAGCTACCTAACCACAAGAACCACGAGGAGTGGTGTGCCAGATTTGCAATTCGAATCATTGATAAATTTACGTAATAAATCGCTATTGCTATTGTTGTCGGCAATCATATAATGAATAGCTCCTCTCTGGAACGGTTGCCACAATCTATGCTCTAGGAGCATGAGTGGTGGTCAAAATCTAACACTTGCAAACTAAAGGCACATCCCTTTCAGTTTAGTGTATCATAACTTTGTTTTTTTGCGGTTCTTTCATTTCCCAGAGTATTTTTCAATCCCTTTAATCAATATACTCTGCTTATAATCGGGCTTAATCTATAATTATCTTTTGTTTGTCATGTTGAACTTTCAGTATATGACACTTTTAAAAGTGGGAGAATTGATTGGGACCTGTTATATTTCTTTACAGAAATACTACTGATTGCGGACTTGTCACGTTTGGACGACATCTTCGCTATCTCCGAACCACTGTAAACAACGGACTTATTACTTTTGCGAGGGGATGGAAGACCCATATTAAAATGCGCTGTTCTTGGTGTAATAAATCTCACTCAAAGTCACCCTGACAGAGTGTCCTATCTACGTTACCATGACAACAGAAATTGTGACCTTTAGACGAGGCTACTGGTACAATGCTGAACAATGATGCATACATCACTCAATGGAGAACACATAGAATATGGTGGTAAAGGACACTCAGTCACACGACACTGTATTATATGACACCGGTTCGGATTGCGTGGCGTTTGTTCCGTGGCGCTTGTCCTGTAATCCGAAAGTCGTGGGGTTCGAATCCTCCTCAAGGCGTAATTTTTGTCTTCATTATTTATTTTTATCTTGGGATTGGATGATTGCAATGAAACATCAGCGTTGTCCGGAATTGAAGTAGGAAATAGTGCATAGCTGCCTTATGATAATTTTTACTGCTTTATGGTCCTGGGGTCTGTTCGCCAACTCATACGTAACCCCTTTGTGTAATACAACGTCATGCGTATCCCTAAACATCCTACAGATCCTTTTCATACTAGTTACACAGTGCTTTGAACAAATTGACCATTATAGGCATGACATAGTATGCACGTAGATTTGCAACTGAGTTTCGCGAACGGACCCCTGGACCATATATCGACCAAAATCGCCCACGTGCTGTCGGATTACCCTACCCGGTAGAACTAATAAACAATCATTAAATCAATTGATTTGACGGTACCCAAAAAAAGTAAAAAAAAAAAAAAAAAAAAAAAAAAAAAAAAAAAAAAATAGTACTGTAACTTAATATTTGTACCAACTCGGAAAGCCAGCATCACCACGACAGCATTCGAATTCTCCTTTGCTTCCATAACAACATACCTGTAGTAATCGGTAGGATCAGTTTCCCTGGGACATGATTCAAATGGCCAGTCCAGAGGCAAAGATAGTCCATGCACTGTGAATTCACGAAAGGGTGGGTTCTCGGTGAATTTAAGAGACACTGCACATTTGGAAATAGTGGCGCCCTCAAAATTTCAAATTTGATATTTTTGCATGGTTGTAAACATTCATAGTACCCTCCCTGAAATGATTTTGCCCAATCCGCCTTTATGGGCTTTAAAGGGATCAGTTTCCACTCCCGAGTGGTTTTATTCCGTGACAGTATATTATGGTGGCTCACACAAGTAAAAAACACTCCGAGTTAATCTCGCGGCGTTGCACCCTGTTTGACCGATCTGGTGCCTTGTGTGCTTTATTATCAATGATGCAAGGCTACACTCACGTCAGTCTTTAAGAATCCTATATGTTTTATGGTGTGATATTTTTGTGCGTAAAAATATCTGTATATAATGTTCCTATCCTATCTTTTGAGAGGTATATTGAAGAATTCATATTTTGTTGAAAATGTGGTCCAGTCCTGCTTTAACAGTATTTAGTCATATCTACGAATGCTCACACAACGACATTTATGGTTGTATTTCTTGCCTTTGTTTTCTTTTATTTCACACTGGATCCCAATGTTGTAACATGTCCATGTTTTACCGACAGAATTCACAATGTTTTCCAATACCTATGGTTTGGGGGCGTGGTCAGTGTTTTACACTTCAATGTTGGGCCAAA